>CAUYQG010146650.1:0-26895 GCA_963574415.1 Tarsius wallacei
TTACTCAGGAAGACCAGGAGGTAAGCTGCAGTGAGCCGTGATCGTACAACTGCACTCTAGCCAGTCTGGGTAACAATATGAGATTCAGACTTTTTAAAAAAGGGATGGGGGAGAGGAGAGGAGTCTGGCTTTACAGCTTGCATCTCCTATCACATCCATCTGTATGCTTGTCACCACCACCATGCTGAGTCCAGGAGTGGTCTGCTCTGTCCCCTTAGCAGTGCTGACACAAGCCAAAACTTGTAAAAGCCTTTACTAAACCATAGAGGAGAATAAAGTAGAAACACAGGACGAATACTAAGAAAACTAATTTGACTCATGAAACACAAGTGTCTAATCCTTTTGCAGCTAGCTTGCCCTGGTCTTCATAACATCCTCAGAACACTACACTCACTCCAAGGAATGATATCTCTGCACACCCCTTGCCTAAGATCCTCACCTTCCAGCCTGTTTTACATAGCAAAACTGTCTTTAAAACATGCAATCTGGAAGCAACCACCTGGATATCAAACTTAAAGAAGATCCCTGTTAGTGAAAGTCCTTTCTCATTTCCATGAACTTACCTGAAAACTTATCTGTTTCCCAAATGCTTGGCATCACACATGACTTCATTCTACCAGTGATAATTCCTGTCCAGGACCCACATGCCCACAGCCTCCACCTTGAACAATGTTTTCACTATTCCAAGCACCAGAACATTCCCTATTACCGCTCCAAACATTGTGTCCGTGTAGAAGGAATCACCTGTAAAAATGGGAGTATTTCCTCACAAGGTGCTAAGCATTAGAACAGGGAGAAGGTGTTGAGCACCGAAGGAATAGAATTGAACTTGATAAGTCCAGCAATTTAGGAAAATTGGATAAGATTGATAATAAACCCATAGTTTCAAGTCCAGGAGCAGAGAACTAATTGTATTGGGAAAGTCAGAGAAGTTGATAGAAAAAACAGGCTTGGGGGGTTAAAACAAAGAATTTGCTCTTACTCAAGTTGTCTTGGGTTGAGGTGAGGGAGAAAGAGCCAAGTGCAGATGCCTAGTGGAGAACTGGATATTTAAGACTAGAGGCTGGTACTAGAGATATAGATGAGGATGTCATCAGCATACAAGTGAGAAATAACAAAGAATTGATAAGTGTTCTGAATTATGGGAGAGGAAAAAATAGCAAGAGGGCAGAAGTCATAGCTACTGGGTAAAATGAAGAAAGATAAGAGGTAACAAGGAGATAAATGAAAAGGAATACTGCAGGGAAGAATAAGGCAGGAATATTGCAGCAGCATAGATGATAAGAAAAGGGTTTCTGGGCTGGGTGCAGAGGCTTATGCCTATAATTCCAGCATTTGAGTGGCCAAGGCAGGAGGATTACTTGAGCCGAAAAGTTTGAACCAGCCTGGGCAACAGAGTAAGACTTCGTCGCGACCAAAAAATTAAAAATTGTCCAGGCATGGTGGACGCATCTGTAGTTCCAGCTACTTGGGAGGCGGAGGAGGGTGGATTGCCCAAGCCCAGTAGGTCGAGGCTGCAGTAAGCCATGTTGCACTCCAGCCTGGGCAACAAAGTGAAGGCCAGACTCAATTGAGGACGAAATAATGAAGAAAGAAAGGATGGCCGGGCGGGCGGGAGGGGAAAGGAAGGGAAGGAAGGGAAGAGAAGGGAAAGGAAAAAGGTTTCTGAAAAGAGAGTGAATGAGTTAAAAATTTTCATGTGGCAAATGATGCCATAAATAAAAGACAAACAATAGATTAGGGAAAAAACATCTTGTATTAGTCTATTTGAGCTGCTATAACAAAATACCTTAGACTGGGCAATTTGTAAACAACAGAAATATATTGTTCACAGTTCTGGAGGCTGGGAAGTCCAAGATCAAGGCACCAGCAGCTTCAGTGTCTGGTGAGGGCCTGTTCCCCATAGATGGAGACTTCTGTGTCCTCACGTGGCAGAAGGGATTCACAAACTCCCTCAGATCTCTTTTTTAAGAGGCAGAGCTCTCACAGCCTAATTGCCTTTTACAGGCCCCACTCTTAACACTACTGCATTGAGGATTAGGTTTCGACATATGAATTTGGGGGGTGGGACACAAACATTCAGACCACAGCACATCTGAACTACACATAGAAGACAAGTTAATATTAATATGAAAAAAATCTGCCATAGAAAGAGAGCAAAGAATATGAACAGTAATTCATAGTAATGAAACTGAAAGCAGCCAGTTTACATCAGAAAAAATACTCATAACCTTCAGTAATCAAGGAAGTGTAAGTTAAAGCCTATTAGAAATATTGATAGCATCCATGGCGCCCAAAGTGTGGGAACTCAGATTCTAATATATTGCAGGAGGGAGTGTAAATTGCTACAATCTTTTTGATAATCATCTAGTGGCATCTGATAAATTCTAAAAGGCACATATCTTTTGACCCAATGACTCCCCCTCCAACTTGGAAAAACTGTCACATAGAAATAAAAGCACCAATATATTTAAAGATACTTATATTTGAATGTTTGTTGCAACATGTTTTTTGGTAGTAGGGAGGAAAAACTTGAAAAACTGAATCCAGATAAGAAAATAATTGAATAAATTATAGCATATCCATTCTATGAAATATTGTGTATCCATTCAAAATAATATATGTTTTCATCTGAAAAGGTTGCCATATTTTTGATATGCAAGTTGCAAAATGATATTTATAATATAATCCCCCTTCTGTAAAAATAGGAGAGATAAAGCCATATTTATGCATGCACAGTTAAATATGTTTGCATAACCACAGAGGAAAGAGTGAAAGCACACAGATCAAACTGATTAGTTTGACTACTGGAGCAGGATGAGATTGGAGGGGAAGGGAAATTGTTGGATTTTCTATATACCCTTCTGGATACAGTTTTATCTGTCACTACATACATACACGCATATATTTTGTGATTTTTCTCCCCTAAAATCCAAATAAGTAACTCTAATCAAGAAGATATGAAAAAAGGAAGACATGAAAAATATCAGAAACCACATTCTTCTAGAAGAATGAACACAAAGACAAAGCCACTGGCCATGACAAAGAGAACAAAGTTCCTTGGGAAGCCCCTTAGGAGAGTGGAGTTCAGTGGGTGACGCAGACAGCAGGAAGGACCCTGGTTTCAAGAAATCCCAAAGGAATTGAGTAGTAGACAGATTCTTACAGAGAGTTCATACCCAATGGGGTTCAATATTTAATATGTATATTTTTGTTTTCCATTTTACAATAATAAACACACACAGTAAATTTTTTTAAAGATTTAAAGGTTTTCTGGTGCATTATTCCATCTGGCCCTCACAGGAATCCTGTCCTGTCACCTGTATTGTGTTCTCATTTTACACATAAGAAAACTTTCTCAAGACAGTAGAGTGACTTTCCCAAGACCACACAGCTGCGAAGAGGCCATACTGACCTAACAATGAGCTCTCCTGGATCAAACCTCCATAGTTTGTTCAGCAAAACCCCCAAAGTACAAAGGTTCTTTCTGGAATCCAAGAGAAGCAGGCTGGAATTAGGAGGACTTACTCCTATCGTTGGATAAATTATCAATCAGGGGAACCTAATCTGAATCAAAATTAGCTTTACTGCACCCAAGCTGAGGCAGGAGGTTGTCACCAAGAAGGCAGCCAGCTAGAGACTTCTATACCTGTTTGCTGCAAGCTCTCCATGAACTCAGGAAAGTACCTTCACCTCTGTGTCTCAGTTTCCCTCTCTCTAAATGGAATACCCTACCTTCCTCCAAAGAAGTATGCTGAGATCAATTCACCTCTGTCTACAATAGCTTTGAACTTGTTGGCAGAAAGCACTACATGGGTTGCCTGATCCCACTCCCTCAGAAGTGACTTCTTGGGAACATGTTCAGGAAGATGATTTATGGCGTGGCTCTTCTACCCTCATTCACCTCATGGTGAGAATAAGCCTGCTAAGGGTGTCTAAGTGACTAAATAGAAATTGAAACCGCACCTGCTGAACACTGCTGGGCTGCCAGGAGCTGTCAGAAAAATCTGATACTTTAATAGTCACTGTTGGTGTGAAGGAATGTGACAAACCAAGACCCAGGCCAAAAGGGACCCACCCTAACCAAAGAAAACCATCTGTGTGTGATACAATCACGCAGACAGGAAGCTGATCATAATAGACTCATTTGGAAAACTTAGTTTTATCTTCATTGTCTCAGGAAAACAAACAGTAACAGCCTCCAAACAGTTTCTTTGGGTTTAATGAAGACAGGAGAATGAGTCAAGACCATATATACCATAGGTGTGAAGAGATGGTGGGTTTGTGTGCATTTCCTATTCACCCAGCAAGATGGTAAGCTCCGGAAGCAAAAAGACCCGTCTTGTGACAGTCTGTTTGGTGTCTGCTCTTCCTCCTGCCCTGCCCACTCCTCATATGTGGTATCTGATGCAGGGCTCCACACACAGAGGTTCACTCAACACTGATGTTCAGAGGCAGGGCATTCACAGCTGAAAGGTTTCTTGAGCATTCTACAAAGAAAAGCCAACAAGCGGCAGTCTTTCAATTCTAAAACATGGGATTGTAACTAAGATATTACCCAAGTTAATAACATACATTTAAATGGTTGTAGCCCAGGCACAGTAAGTGTCCTTTTGCCCATTATTAAAATTTCAGCAGAATAAGCAAATCACCTAACATTTTAGCCCCTCTGCTTACATACCAAGGGCGCCAAAAAATGGAGACACATTTTAAGAGATGTCATCTGTGTATTATCTTTACACTGATGGTAACCACTTTGAGCACCTCTTGCAATTGCAGAAGTCAACGTGACTTGTATTCATCTTTTGTTATCAGTAGATATTCAGTACTACAATTTTAATACAGTTTTTTCCTTTCTTAAAATGGGCATACTTTTTTGGCACCCTCGGTATACACCCAAAAGTAATCCAAAACTCCATTTGGTCCTATAAAAATCAACCTAATTACTTATTGAGCCTAAGACATGAACTGTATAGTTTAATTATTTTGCTGTGTAGTACCTATTATGTTTAAAGTTTGCAGAGGTTTTGTTTATTTACTTTGCTTTGCTTTGCTTTGCTTTGCTTTTCTAAGACACATTTCCTTCCCTCCAGCAAGTCACAATAGAACGAGGACTAATATGTTCCAAGTCCACGGTCAAAGCTGAGTGAGCATCCACTCTAGACAAGACTGTAGGCCAGGCTCTAAAGGGCATGGAAATGTAGTAGGCAAAGCCTCTGCTTTATTGTCCCCATGCAGGATTAAATTTAATTTTAAAAACTGGCATGCCGCATCATTCCAAGTCTTATTTCTTGCCTATCAAGGTGGTGGATGGCAGAACTATGAAATGAATAAAAGTAAAAGGCAATTTTTCCTAGTGCCTACATCCATAATCTTTGAAAGACATCATAAGAGAGCACTGTAGTAGAAATAGAGCACAGGGGATAGCATAGAATGTAATGAATAATTTGTGTAGATCTTCTGATTTTCAATGAAGAAATAACTATCCTTGGGTCCTTTATATTAGGAAATATTGTAAGAGAGTTTAAATTTTTTAAAAGGCAGGGAGGGGAACAGGGAAGAAGGAGGGGAACAAGGAAGAAAGGAAAAAGAAATATTTGTTTTGAAAACTGGATCAATTCTTTAAAAAAAAATAGTCTCTTGATTTCCTGAAGAAATGAAGTCACTAGATTAACCTTCTGCTTATTTTGGAGCTACAATCATTTCATTCCCAGAGTCACAAGCTCCTTCCTCACACTAGAGGAGGTCCCAGTCTCCAAACTCATTATCATTCCTCACCATCCCTCCATATTTGCCGCAGAAGCCATTCCTCATCCCTAACCATAGCTTAGGTACCTGTGTGACAGAATCAGTGTCAGGTTTCAACTTAGAAACCTGGTTAACATCAGAGGCTGTATGGGACATTAATCCAGTTTGAAACTTACCCAGTTCAAGACTTTAAAAATAGCATGAAAAAATAGGTTCCCAACTGAACACGTTGAGGTCCTCTGTAACTCCAGAGACACAACAGGCTGAGGGAAACAGGAAGCTTCTCTAGCATGGAGTTAGAGGCAGAAGGACCCCTGATGTCTAGACTTTGAAGAACGCTAGCTGGGCCTAAGAACAATCTGGAGGCAAGCACAGCAGGTCCTTCAAAGAAACTTCTGTTCATGAGGGCTCAGACTGCAGGCAGGCTGTCAATCCTCACTTCCTTCTGCTCCTGTGCGCCCAGACATCATTCTGGTTTAGGCGGGCTTAGAATTCCTAAAATGAAAATGCCTGTGTTACATTGATCCTGAAGACAAAGAAGAAGCAGAAGAAGGAATGAAGAGGCAGAAGGACCCAGGCATAGACTGAGATCACTGGGCAACACACTGCAGATCTCAAGATCTGATTTTATTCCCAATGTCCAAACCCCAAAAGTGTTCTGCTGAAATATACAAGAACTCCAGAGAAAAAGCTTCAGGGGAGGAAAGCACTTTTACTACCAAATTTTAATCCCTTGGCCATTCCCATTCCTCCTGAATTCTCACTCTGAGAGCATTAGGGCTTGCAAATTGGCACAAGAGCTTATCAAAGCCTTGACAAACAGACAAAGGTCACGCGTCAGTCTCTGATGACAACACCACTAGTACACAGCGTGCCAGAGTCCTAAAAGTCAACGAGTTTTGTTTGTTTGTTTGGAATTATTGCTCTTGAATGATTAAGGGTTCTAAGGAAAGAGGAGAAAGAAAGCTCAATGGGTTTGGTGGCTGGCAAATTGTTCCCCATATAACTTAAGCACCCACTTGTTTTCTCACTGGGTTCCTTATTTCACATGACTTAGTAGGAGGCACACTGGCAGCTCTCAGCGCCGACTTCCAGCCCTCCTGTGTTGCTAACTCCTGTGAGCATCAAATAAATCCCTTCCGTCATTTGGGAACCTCATAAAATTGTTCAGTCACACTCATTTTTTTCTTTTTTCGAGTCGGGTGGGGGGGATCTCACCCTGTCACCCAGGCTGGAGTGCAGTGGCATGATCATGACTCATCGCAGTCTCAATTTTCTGGACTCAGGCAATTCTTCTGCCTCATCCTCTCAAGTAGATGGGACTACAAGCAAGCGCCACCACATCCGGCAATTTTTTTTTTTTTTTTTTTTTGGCAGAGATGAGGTCTCACTAAGCTGCCCAGGCTGGTCTCAAACTCTGGGACTCAAACAATCCTCCTACCTCAGCCTCCCTAAGTGCTGAAATTATAGGCATGAGCCACCACACCCAGCTGCACACTCATTTTATAGAAATTTTAGTCCAAATACCTATGTGAGAGTAGATCAAATATTAATTATATTAATTTTTATATGTATCTGCAAGTGAATACAATGAGTTCTAACTGTAAAAGAGAGCCACAACCCTTATCTGCTCAGTTAGTTTTGCAGATGCTAAGACACTGAAGAGAAAACATCCAAGAATGAAGCAGGATTTAACTTCTTACCCCATGTTCCTCTTCCTCGACATTACGTGATTCCTCTTCTCCTCATCACTATGCCCTGTTTTCTCCCACCATTGAAACTGCTCTTCTGAGTCCCCCCACAGTCTAATATCCCACAGACAGCACTGAATTAGACATTCCCAAGTGACTTGTAGGCACTGGCCCAGGGTGGGCTTCAAGCATAACCACTACCCTGCCTTTAATCCAGCCTCAAACCTGACAACACAATTCCTTGAAGTCTTGCCCTCATCCTTGTCATCATCTTAGGAATTTTCCCAGGCTGTTGGGAAGAAGTACTCCAGCCCAGAGTTGGGTATGGTAACCTTGCTTGTAACATACACTCAGTTCCCCATGAAGTTTCCAGACAGAAGGATGAGCAGGCATATGAGGTCTTAGTTGATAAAAGAACTACTAGTAATGAGTGAATTTATAAGAGACTCTTTCTGCTACTTACTCTTTCCCTTTTTTCACCATGGCTAGGACAAAGTTCCAGAGAACTCTCCTGCAACATTCTGGCCCTTCCCAATAACTAATAGGCCACAAAAATCATAAAGATGGCAATAGACAAGTTCCATTCCCCCATTGCAATTCACAGCACTGTAATCTAATTCTCTTGAGAGAAGAAATCATAGACTTAAAGAAGAAACAGAGATATCTTTTAAAATAATACCCAGAGTTAGAGATAGCCTAAAGATTTATAACCTCTGAGGGTTAGAAAGAGCTCTCAAAGAAATCTCCTCAAAGAACACCGCTCTAGTACTTACATCTCCTCTACAATTTTCCTGCCAAGGGATTCATATCCAGTGTGCTGTAACAACTGAGGAAGATGCAACACCCACTGAGGCTGACCATCTCATCTATGCAAATAATGTCCAGCATCTCAAAAGAGGATGAATTTTTGGATCAACCTCAACTATCCTCTACTAGTATTAAAATGTTGTCATCAGCATGCAACTTGAGTTCTTTTTCTGAAGTGCATCTCTTTTTTTCCATGTTCTAAGTCAAATACTAGTAATGTCTGGCAACCTTGATCTCTTTCTTGGCCCTTCTCAACTGAGCTATGCATGATTCTCTCTTTATATTTCTCATCATAAATCAGTCTCTAGTTCCTTAAAGCATTGATAGCTGCTTCATGGACTTTGGTGCAAATTAAGCATAAGGTGTGTAGAGTGGTGCCCAGTACAAAGAAAGACCTTCTCCAATATTGTCTACTATTAACTATTATTATGGCCAGTTATGGTGGGTCACGCCTGCAATCCCAGAACTTTGAGTGACCAAGTCAGGAGTATTGTTTGAGTCCAGGAATCCAAGACCAGCCTAGGCAACACAGCAAGATAACGTCTCTATATTAAAAATAAATAAATACCCACTCGTGATACTGCATAGTTCTAGCTACTAAGGAGGCTGAGGCAGAAGAATTGCCTGAGCCCAGGAGATCATGACTGGTGAACCATGACTGTACCATTGCAATCTACCCTGGATGACAGCATGAGACTCTACTTCAAAAAATTTTATAATTATTATTATCATTATTATTATTAACCTATTATTTAATGTGCACTTCTCTTTTTATTCCACTCATATGAGCCTCTTTGAGGATAGGGACAAATGAGTCTGAGACCTAAACCTGGCATTCTAAATACAGTGGCACCTAAAAGATTCTTAGAGAAGGACTGGCCTTCCTTCCTTTATGGGCTTTCCATTCCAAGTAGCCCTACTCCTCCCACTGGGAGAACACATCGCACACATGGGTCTCATTAATGTCCCATGCTCACCATGACTATTTTGACACTTCTGTTCTTATCATTGCTCCTAGATGCTTAATACGGACTTTGAATTATTTTCCTTAAATCAAATAAAACCTTCTTTACACAGGTTTTTTTAAAAAACTGGATTCAAATCCTTCCCTAGTATTCACTACTTCTATTTAACATTATCAACACATTGTGATGTACTGATTATATTTCTTTTCTTGGGTTTAAAAGGTGCTAATTGGGGTAAAAATACATAAAGGCGTAAGTATAAATATTTAATTAAAGTACATCTGGGCAGTTGAGTGATTGCACAGAGCCCTGTTTTTGGAAAACATGACTGAGACTCAACAAATATTGATTGATTCCTACCATGTGCAAGGTTCCTACCATGGCAGGTTTTTTATTGTGGAAAAATGTAATTTTTTTTTTTTAGTTGGAGTCTCATTTAATTGCCCAGGCGGGAGTGAAGTGGCATGCTCACGGCCACCCCAGTGTCGACTTGCTGGGCTCAGGCTATCCTTCTGCCTCAGCCTTCCAAGTAGCTGGGACTATAGGCGCGCACTACCACATCTGGCTAATTTTTTAATTTATTGTAGAGATGAGGTCTCGCCAAGTTACCCATGCTGTTCTTGAACCTATGGGCTCAGGCAATTCCCTCACCCCCGCCTCCTAAAGTGCTGGGATTACAGACTTGAGCCACCACGCCTGGCCGGAAAAATGTAATTTTATGGAAAACAAGGGTTGTTGGTTGAAATATAAATCTATACAAAATGTGTAAGATACATAAGAACAGATACTTCCTATAAAGAATCACCTGAGGGATTTCTTCATCAGTCACCAGCAATGGCAGCTAACTGGCATTCCCCATGCTGAGCTCATAGCAGACATCAAGAACGGATCATGGCTCAGCTAAGATACCCTGAAATCCTCCTCAACACAACTCCTTAGGAAACCTATATCAATCTATCAGCATTTATCTAGTCATTCATTGGTTCAATAAATGTTTACTGAGCACTTACTTGGTGCCAGGCATCGTCACAGGTGCTTAGCTATAGCAGCAAACAGCACAGGTTATGATCCCTGCCCTCCTAGATGGATGGTTAGTGTTTTGAAGCTGGCAGTTAATACACAAGCTTTTCCCACCACTTAGACTATTTGGGTGCTATTATATTTTGTCCCTCAGAAGGTATAAGATAAGAAAAGGAAACAGACACAACTACCCTTACTGTCTGTTAACTCCAGGTCTCCAGGACTTGAACTTCTGGATCAACAGACTGATGAAAGAAATGCATTCTAGATAACTTTCCAGAAAGAGGGTGTATTAATCAAGATCTCTTTGGCTGTAAGTTAATACGAAGTCCAATATAAACTCATTTTAAATGGTAAAGAAATTTATTACCTCGCCATGTTGCAGATTGAACTGTGCCCCATATCCCATAATCATATAAGCCCTATTTTTACCTAGGCATTTGGCCACTTAGAATAAAAACTATTTTTTTCAGCCCTCCTTCACACTAAGTTTTAGTCAATAAGATATAAGTAGGAGTGTATGTGGCAGTTTCTAAGAATCATCCTCAAAAGACAAAGGGTAAATATTACACTTCTTTCTTATGCCTTCCTTTTCATAGCATCCTGGAAAACAGATGCAATTATCTTGGAACTTAGGATAAAGGCTATGTCCTAGGGTGGTGGAGTGATGATCTGGAAGAATTCTGAACCCATGAGGACTACACCAAGTGGAGTCAGCTCAACAGCCCTTACCTGGGTTCCTACAGATTTCTACCTGAAAAAGAATTAAGCATCCATTCCACTTAAGTCATTGTTACTTTAGATCTGCATGACTCACAGTGAAACCTGACCCTAATGATATAGGGAAGACCATAAAAAAAGCAGAATTTATTTTAAAAATTGTGTATTTATTCTTACATCTTTAAACTTCAGTCTCCTTTAAAGTTCTCTCCATCTGATGCAATTCATCTATCGAGAAGTTTTTCCCATTGCTCAAAACAGTTTTTTAGTTCGTCCTTTATGATGTCTTTTATAAAGGGGGAACAAAAATACCCAGAATTATCTTTTGGAGGATGGGCCCCTTGTAATAAGGCTTCCCCCACTAGGTAAATGTTCTAGGAAGCCATCAGCATCAGTGTACCAGCTAGTGTTGTTGTGAGAAGCTGCATTGGACTTCAGTTAAAAATTTTTTTTTTTTTTGGAGATTCTTTCAACACATTTGCCCATTTAGTGATGGGGATTTACATGAACAACCTGCAGTTTTTGTTCAGAGTTCAGCAGTTTTGGAACAAAAATGGCATTATGCCCATGCCCCACCCTCACTATTAACCCGGTCTTGCCCCTAGCTACTCTTTTTTTGTTTTGCCGGATTAAAAAAGCCCTCGAAGGGGAACATTTTGCTGATGTGGAAGAGGTGAAACAAAAAAATGGCAGAAGCATTAAAAGGCATCAAAATTGGCAAGTTTAAAAACTGTTTTGAGCAGTGGAAAAAACATCTCGACAGGTATATTGCATCAGAGAGTACTTTGAAGGTGACTGAAGTTTACACATGTAAGAATAAGCACACAATTTTTCATAAATAAATTCCAGGTGTGTGGGGGGGGTCCTCCCTCGTATATGGGGAAATACAGATAAACAGATTCCAGTGAGACACTAAGTTAGTAAATCCCTAGATATAAGAAAGTGCATGGAGAAGGGAATTCCAGATTAAGGGACCCAGTAAGTAAATCCAGAGGAACAAAGACCTAAGCAACAGTGCTAAGTCTATTCAACCAATTGTTCGTGTCTTCTGATTATTAAACATTTACAATAATGTTTTTCTAGGTCTTTCCTTTGAAAACTGTTGGAAAAATAATATACGTAACTCAATTGAATAACGGGTAAGCAGGTCAGCAGGCAATCAAAAAGACAGACAGATGAGAGAGAGAGAGAGAGAGAGAGAGTATAAGAAATGAAGCATATCTGTAGCAGGTGCCCTGTGTTGGAAGCTGCCAGTTTACACAATCGACCCAATGGCTGACAACCTGTCTTAATCTATTTTGTACCACTATAAAGAAATACCCAAGGGTAACATATAAAGAGCAGAAATTTAACCTTCACATTTCTGGAGGCTGGGAAGTCCAAGATCAAGAAGCCAGCATCTCGTGAGGGTCTTCTTGCTGCATCCTCACATGGCAGAAGGTGGAAGGGCAAGAGAGAGCGACCCTATTCCCACAGCCCTTTTTATGTTGGGTTTAATCCATTCATGAGGACAGAACCCTCATGACCTAAACACCTCCCAAAACTGTAGCATCAAAGATTAAGTTTCCAGCACATGAACTTCAGGGGACACATTCAGACCACAGAACTTCCTGTAAATGAAGGAATTGATTTTAAACCACCAAGTTTTCTCAGCGTAGTTCACATAGAAATTAAGCATATTTCTTGGCAACCCAGATAAGGAGGATTGAGTTCCAGAGGTGACCTACCCTTTCCCAAGGGTTCTGGTCCCCTAAAAGCTGAGAACATCACTATCCCACCACACCAAAAACGTGGTTTAGGTTACAGTGGGTCCTAGCCTCCGTTACACACTGGAATTCCTTAAAGAACTTTCACAAAATGACTGATGCAGAGAGCACACCTAAGATTCTGATTTAATTGATTCTGGGAATAGCTAGGACACAGGATTTTTTTGAATATTTCCTTCAAAAATTTGTAATACATTGCTCTACAACCTGATCATCCAGAACTCTCCAGCATTGACTCTTAGGGAATGAAATATTGAAGGCTTAATAGCTCAGAGTTCATCTTCAAATTGGAGTTCATACCTTGTAATAGTATTTAATCATTTCTCTACAGGGGAACAGGAAGAATTCTTTGATGGGAGAGAAAAAGCTGGCTCTTATGTCTGTATTATGCTAAACTTCTAACTGTATAGAAATATCTGGATGATTATTTTTTAATCTCCAATCCAGATGTATGATTTTACTTAGACTCCTAGGGGAAATTTTTGTTTCTGGTTTTCCTAATGGGAAGAGACATCTTTGTTATTAGACATTGAGACATTTGAGCATAAATAACCCGGACAAGGAATGTTCTTCTTTGAATCTACTTATCTCCAAATTGGCCTTTGCCTGTGACAAAACAGAAAAAAAAAATACTGTCTTTGACATATGATTTTCACTGAGTTCAACAGTGTACCCTCCAACAGAGGAGTCAAGGCTGCAGTGAGTCATTTTAGTAACAGAAGCCCATGGAAACTTTCCTACCATGGATTATACTCTTTAGTTCATCAGCACAATCATCTCAAGAATTAAGAAATGCTTTCTAGGATCAGATTATCCACCAACTAATTGTGAATTCTACACAGCTGTTTCAGTGATGTCCAAATCAGGATTAAGGGAATCAGAGAGACAACGTCTCAGAACTTTGGCTCCTAACTTCTACCTAGGTGATTTGGGTACCTATGGTAACAAGGTACCTATGGTAACAAGGTATGTAAGCACATGAACCTAATGTCAGTTTAGGAATGAGGCAAGAAGCATGAAGTACATTCAGAAAACAGAGATCACTGTAATCCTTGAACCTGGCTGGACCTGGCTCCTAATTGGATGTTTACAATTCTTGACTCACCTGGGCCGAGTATGAGCATGTATCAGATGTTTTCTATGACAGATTGCCCTGTCTGCAGCCCTGTGGGGAAACAGACTCAAGCATCACCCAGCAGAAGCACATCTCTTGCAGGTGCTGATTCTGACCATCAACCCCTCAGCTCCACCTTCCCCACTTTGAGGTAGAGACTGGACTTCATAGAACAGGCAGGCAGAAGACTCGTCTACTCAGAGACCCCTTTCCCCAGGCAGTCACCCTGCCTCCTGCCCAGCTGGGACTTGCCAGTGTCTAGAAAGTGCTGCTCCTCATGGCAATTGTTCATCTGCCCCAGGACCATGCCACTGGATGTGCCCCCAAATAGGTATCATATTATTCCATCCCTCATTTGAGCTCCAGTTCTTTCATCTAGTGCTTTTTCTCTACATTGCCATAATCGTCTTCCTGGTTCTACTTTTTTTCACATACTGTTTATGCCTGAGTCCTATGAGCTTTGAAAGCTTGGACACTTTTTACTCTTCACAGTGTCTCTGTTCTAGGCAGGAACTATCCCCAAGCCCACTTGTCCCTGGGGGAAACAGTGAACTCATGGCAGCAGTCAGACACGTTAGCACAGGGATTAGTGGGAAGCAGCTCAATGATGCAGAGCAGGCACAGAGTGAACCAAAGGGAACAGAGCCATGATAGATAAATAGGTTTAAAATTGAAAGTCCCAGTCAGGCGCTGTGGCTCACACCTATAATCCCAGCGCTTTGGGAGGTCAAGGCCAGAGGATCACTTTAGTCCAGAAGTTCAAGACCAGCCTGGATAACATAGTGAGGCCTGTCTCTACAAAAAAATCAAAAAATTAACCAGGAGTGGTAGCACATGCCTCCAGCTACTCAGGAGGCTGAGGTGGAAGGATTATCTGAGCCCAGAAGGTTGTGGCCATAGTCAGCTGTGATCTTGCCACTGCAGTCCAGACTGGGTGACAGAGTGAGACCTCACCTTATAAAAAGAAAAAAAAATGAAATTAAGTTAAAAGCTCCATTAGTGGGAAAAATGAACTAACCCCTGAATCACACCCCCTCCTGACTTCACATCCTGCTCAGATTCATAAAGCCCCTTCATTATTCAAGCCTGCCAGGAACACCTGACTGCAGTCACACCTGCTGGGCCTGTTCCTCAGCATTGATGCAGAACATTTCATTAGGGCCTCATGCCATGGCTAGATTGCAGATGAGGCCTGAGAGTGTCAGTGTTGTACACACAACTGGTTAATGAGTCCATGGTTGTCTATTGTTTTATATAAAACAAAAGGAACAAAACAGCAAATTCTAACATCAGTCTAGTTTGGCTCTGATATTAAACTAAAGTGCAACACACTTCAGAGCAAAAACTGTGGTCTTTTGAGTTCTAAAACCAGGAATCAGATTCTGACCTTAAAGAACAAGCTTATCACTGAACAACTGTGAGCCTGTTTCCTGCTCTGTAAATAGAAGGATTGGGCCTGACGCAATGGCTGACACCTATAATCCCAGCACTTTGAGAGGCCAAGACGGGAGGATTGCTTGAGCCCAGGCATTCGAAACCAGTCTGGGAAAGGTAGCAAGACCTCACCTCAATTAATCAATCACTCAACCAATAGAAGGATTCGATTAATGCCCAATTAGGAAGTGAATGGTGTTGGGGCATGGCAAAAACAACTTGGACTATGTAGTCAGACAGCCTGGTATTCAAAAACTGCAGCTTTACTAACCAGATTTACAATCTTTCTCTAACTGATATAACCTCCCCCAAAACTAGCCTTGACCTCTCTCTGATGTGCCCTGCCTGGATGTCATAAAATAGCCTCCAAGGCCCTGGCTAACCAGTCTACAGTTAAGTGACTAGGGACTGAGGGACTCTTACTGAGCGGTAGCCTCAATGGCTCAGGAGCTTTCAATGTCCTCCTGTCAAAACAGCCCTATCTCATCTCTTGCAGGAGCCAAAAACAACTTCAGAACAAACGCAAACTTGTCAGCCTCTGGCCAGAATCCACAAGAGCGGATAGCACGTCACTTCTCCTTCTTGGGTCTCAGTAAGCCCCGTCATGTGCGATTCAGAGCCCCTCCTCTCCACCAGAAGGTTCTGGTTTTCGCAGTCAGCTGTTGGCATCTAGTCAGGTATGGAGCAATACATATCTCTCCTTTTTATCATCTGAAATACAAAGGGGATCGTGTCATTTTGAGTGGTCATGTGGGCCTCTGGCCACAGATGGAGATTGCAGCTCTGGAGTGAGGCTCAGGAGGAAAGGAGGACTTGTATAGTCCAGCACTCCAATGTAAGCTGCTGGTAATGTGTTTGAAGTCAGAATATGTGTGTTAAGGTCCCGGTTCGGCTATTTACTAGACTCATCTTGGACAAGTCATTGAAACTTCAGATTCCTCGTCTGACAGATGTGGTTTGGTTGTTATTACATTTTGCCACTAATGCACAGTTTTAAAAAAAAAACAGCAATTGGAGTGATTTGGTTCCAACAGTAAGCCAGACTAAGGACTTTAGTGCAAAGCAAATGGGTTTTTGAACTGTCAGATAAGGACAGGCTCTCAGCTACTCTGAGTTTGGGTTTTCTTCTCTAACAAATGCAAAATGCAAGTCAAAAAGTGTTGAATCAGGCAGGCTTAGGTCATAGGCAGCACTTGTACTTCGTGATATGGCCTCAGGCAAGTCACTTAGCTTCACCGAGCCTCAGTTTCCCTTACTGTTCAGAGAGACTAAACATTATCCACTTTTGTATGCAATTGTGGTTTTTAAATGGAATACTAAATACACCTAAAGAATCTTCTATAGAAAGACCTAGTATAGAGGAGGCACTCAATAAATGGAGACTATTATTATTGTCATTACATGTAAATGTCTTGCAATTATATGAAAGGCTATACACTCAACAGTTATCACTAACTTGTCTTTTCTCCCCCGCAATGCCCAAGAATGCAAACACAATGAAGTGCCTAAAAGTATTACCTTAGAAAAGTAAATAAACTAGCTCCATGGTCAGAACACAATCATTCTAATAAATATATTTGGTAATCAAGAGTTTGAGAAAGGAGTCATGCTTCTTGGGTTAAATCCCAGCTGTGTGACCTCAGACATGTCACTTAACCTCTCTGTGCTTCACTTTTGTTATCTTTTTAAAATGGGGTGATAATTGCAGCTATCTCATATGGTTATCATGAGGATTAAGTAATTTTAATAAATCAAAACATGAGAAGTCCTTAGAAAGGGTCAAACTCAATAAATGTTAATTATTTTATTTCTGTGTGCCAATGGCTATGCCAGCCTAATTCCTCACAGATCTTCGCAGATCACCATGTCAGCCTAATCCTTCTCCTGAAGAGCTTCTAATCTAGGAAGAAAATAGACCCTATACAAGCAGCTTTGGGGCCACCCAGAATGATGCATTATGCTGAAAAAGCTACCCCCTTCTCAAGACTTACTTTACTGCCATCTGCCAGAAATTTTTCAAATAAATAGACCATAATTATTTATGTGAAGGATGCTCCCCCAGGCTTGTGGAGTACACAGCTTTAACAACCGCATATGGGGGCCCTGAATAACTGTACATTAAAAATTGTACCCGTTGCCCAGCTAACTCAGTAGGTAGAGCATGAGACCCTTAAAAATGTGTGCATGTACATAGGCACATATTTTATTAGTCACGGGATAAAAAACCAAGGAAAAGGGGAAGCACTGGGAAAGAATAAAGGAGACTCTGTGGAGAAAGTGACATTTAAATTGGGCCTGGAGGGAAGAGTAGAAATTTACCCAGGCAGAGTTGAGGAGCAGAAGGCAAGAATGAAAAGAGAAATGCAAGTAGAGGAAACAAAATAAGTGAAGCTCAGAGGCATGAGCACGTCCACAGATGAGAGAGAGGAGTCTGATCTGTAACAGAGGAGGGCGAGCGGGTGGGTCTGGTGGGGGAGGGTAGAAAAGTGCTAAGAAATCGTCATTTGGACATTATCTCTCAAAAGGTGGGTGCCTCTGGCCACCTGCAACAGAATCACCTAAAGTCTGTGTTAAAACACAGATCCCTGAGCCTCGCTCCAGAACTCCTGGAGAAAAAACCTGGGGATCTGCATTTCTAGGTACCTCAGATCATCTCTGTGCTCAATCAAGTTTGAGAACCATTATTGCAGAAAGCAGAGAGCCATCCCAAGTTCCGAAATGGAGGAAGATTCCACAAGAAGTTAGTTTAACCTGGTGTTTTTCCTACCAGTGGATAGAAGGAAAGATCTCCATGACAGGAGGTGGCCCAGGTAGGCTCGGTTAGTCCTTCTTGGCATTGCGGGGGACCATGTGTGGACACCAGGATCCCAGGGTGTAGAAGGAAGTGACCAACTCCAGGAGGTAGGAAAGAGAAACAAAACTAGAAACAGCAGATCTGTTTATCAAGGTTAGAAGGGCTAAGTCAACCATTATGTGTACACCACACCAAGGAAGATACACGGCAGTTAAAAAGTATGGAATGAGGATAGATGGGTGGGGGGGGGGGGGCTCAGGACAGGGAGAGGAAGAGGGAGAGAGAGATCTCCAGGAAATATCACTGACTGAAAAAAGCAGTGGCCAAACAAACATATAGTACAGTCTTCCTTTTTGTAAAATAAACACAAGTACATACACAAAAAGTGATGTCCAGTAACGCCTACAAGTGTATATAAATACACAGAAAATGTTTTCAGAAGGGTCCTCAATGCATTGATAGTAACAGGGACCTCTGGGAAGTGGGCAGTCCTGAGAAGAATGGTCAAGGGGATCCCAGGCTTATTACAACATTCCATTTTTACAGGAGAATGTATTCAAGTACTACCATATCATTAAAAAATTTTTTGAAACAAGATCACAGATAAAAATGAAGCTGGCTCTGAAAACAAACTTAGCCCGCCTCCCATTTTTATTCCCCAGTCAGCATCGACCAAATACCCATATGTGTCCCCACTCAACGAAGTCAGACTTGGAAGTCATACAGAACTAAACCAAGACCCTCTGCCTCCCATGAATCAGGGTCATGCTAAAGCTACTAATCTGAATAAACACATGAAATGGAGGAGTCTTAAGTGTACCATTCCATTCTATACAAGACTTTCTCTGTAACCAGCACAGAATAGTCCTCACTGGCTGAGGTGCAGTTGTTCCCGAGCAATCTAGCAGGAAGGATTTTCACTGCTGCAAAAGCTTTATGGCTTTGGGGAAAAGAGTGCATGACCACTCCACTGAGATAATAAAGAACAAAATGCCCAAGTGTGCATTTATTCCTCATATGTTTTAAGTTCTCTCTCTAGTATCATGGAACTGGAAAGATATCCTGCTAGGAATAGTTCATGGAGAAGCAGGTCTTCCATTGGGATTTGCACCAAAGGATATAGCAGCATAAATAGCGAGGTAACACTTAATTTTCTCTGTGCAACCATTGTTAATTCATGCAATATTCCTTACAAATGCCCATAGTCAACCAAAGAAAACCTGTTGAAGTCACACACAAGAAACTGCCTAGAAGCCAAACTTTGTTGTTAAATTGAATTAAGTGTTTTATGTGTCACTTTTTGAAAAATAAACTGCATGACACATTTACCAGACCAGGAACTGCAGAAATACTTAAGGCTTTGCCCTATCCCAGTTGAAATTAACGCATGTCTTGATTCTGAAACAGTATGTTTTCCGTTAAGAGATCACAGAATGGATTATTCTAGGTAAGTTTGGGTTATTAGAAAATGGGTTAAAAAAAATGCTATCTGGCCAATGATACCCAAGGCAGAGAAGCCCAATAAACCCAGGAGTGACACATTACTTTGCAAAATCTGTTCTCTCTAGTGACTCAACGTGTCAATCATTGCTCTTAGAATTATCAGTACCACTCTGTGTCCTCTTCTTACTCCTCTGTACAGTACTTACTACAGAATGGAACAAAATAAACTTTAAACAAGGAGACTTTTTTTGTTTTCCATTTTAAGTTCTCTTAGTCCATAACTAATATGTTTTATACGCAAATATCAACCTTTCTAATACTCATGAAATACAATACAGCACATGCAAACACATTTTACCATGTGGTACACTAGTATTCAAAGACAACAATGGAAATTTAAGTATCCATGGTTGGGGTTGAGATGTTTTAAAGAACAGTTAATTCCTTAAAAGTAAAATCCACTTAGCTGATAAGATTATGAACTTACACTCAGTAAAAGTTTTGAATCAAAAGTTAAGGCCTCATATGAAGAAATTCCAGATCAGTTAGGGCCACTGGATGCAAAGATGTTTGCAAACAGAACTCTTTTTTTGAGTTGGAGTCTCACTCTGTCGCCCAGACTGGAGTGCAGTGGCCGCTCCCGGCCACCGCAGCCTCGACCTGCTGGGCTCCGGCGATCCTTCCGCCTCAGCCTTCCAAGTAGCCGGAACTACAGGGGCGCGCTACCACGCCCGGCTAATTTTTTGATTTTATTGTAGAGATGAGGTCTCGCCAAGTTGCCCAGACGGGTCTCGAACCTGCGGGCTCAGAGCAAACAGAACTCTTGAGAGGAAAGGTGGACTTCTTCATCAGGGGCCCATGGATGTTGTGATCTTCCTTTCAAAAGGTTCTTCCTTAGTAAACAAGCTATAAAGGACGGTGTGCTAGAGAGAGGGATATATAAAGATATTTTCTACTCTAACTTTTGCTTTAACTTTCCTCCAGAGAATATGTTGATAAGCATCATTTCTTAATTTGTATAATAACAATCAGATAACATCTACTCAATAAGTGCTGAAGATATGTATGTATTAAACACAACTCCTGCCTTCAAGGATTTTATTATCTAGTGAGAAAAAAAAAAAAGTAGACAGTTGAGTACTGTTACTTGTTTACTGTTTACTTATCTTTTCACTGCCTAGCAAAAGGAGGCAGACCTTGCTACAAGAGCTCAAGACAGAGAGCCCCAAGCTCATCTTGGGCCCTGGAAAGACATCTCAGAGAAAATCCCATCTAAGCAGACTTTTGAAGAACAATGTACCAGTTAGGAATGCTTCAGCTGCAAACAACAGAAAAACTAATTTATAACAACTTAATGTGTAGTAAGAAGTCTGTAGGTAAGCAGCTACTACGTTTGGTGAGAGTTTGACAATGTGTCACAGGCCATCTTGTGTATCTTTTGACTCTCATGTTTGTTGCCTCATGTTTGTTGGGAAAGGCTACCCCAGCTCCAGGTGTCACACCAAGGATGTGATGTGGGAATGGGGAATAACTGAGCCAGCCACATCTGTCCCATTTCCATCAGGTTAATAAAAATCTTTCCCAGAAGCACTCCACAATAAATTCATTGATATGACCCATAGACCGTAAAAAGAGTACATGACTTCCCTTAACCCCTAGGGAAAGTAAGGGTGTGAACATTATATAATTCAGCCTCCAAAGCAAGGGGAGAAGGTGATTTTAAGCAACCAACAAAAATGTTTGTCACAGACAAGTAGGTATTAGGGAAAAAGTGTAGTTACTCCAAGCAAAGAGAGCACTGTGGACAAGTCTGAAAATCACAGAAAATTACCTAGGAAATAACAATATTTCAAAGTGGTTAAAGGCAAGGGGCAGGTAGGGGCTGCATGTGAAGTGGGGCTGGAAAGTCAATATTCCAGACTTTATATTGAGAATGGTGGAGAGTTTTAAATCAGGAAAAGTCATAATTAGGTGTTGGAATTTGTTGTATTATTTAGAATACATAGTATGTATATTACATTATTTTGTAATAGTCACCTGTTGTATTATATATTGTATTATTTACTCCAAATTTCAAACTGGTTAAACAATAAAATAGGTGTATTGGACAGAGATAGCCAGGTGTGGTGGTTCATGCCTGTAATTCCAGCACTTTGGGAGGCTGAGGCAGGAGGATTGTTTGAGCCCAAGAGTTCAAGACCAGTCTAGGCAACATAGCAAAACCTTGTCTCTACCAAAAACAATAAGTCAACCGGACATGGTGGCACACACTTTGGTCCCAGCAAATCAGGAAGCTGGGGCAGGAGGATCACTCTCGCCTAGAAGGTTAAAGCTGCAGTGAGCTATGATCATGCCACTGCATTCCAGCCTGGGTGACAGAGTGAGACCTTGACTCAAAAAAAATAGAGAGAGAGAGAGAATACACTTAAGACACAGGTACACTAGGGATCAAACTCAATTTCTCTGTGATTCTCCTGATTCTGCCATACTCCATGAATTTGCTCCATTTTAGGCTGGCTTCCTTCAGGGACTCCAGAGCGCCATCAGGAGCATCCACAGCTACACGCAAGCTCACTCAAATGTGGGAGCAGGAAATGACTATCTCTTCCCACAGCCAAAGGTTTGAATTTTTTGTTTGCTTGTTTAATCACATCTAACCAGCACCTTCCCCCACAACACCTTGATTAGTGTTTGATTAAGAAACTGAGTACTCAGAGGTGAGTGGATTGCCTGAGCCTGCGGATTCGAGACCCGCCTGGGCAACTTGGCGAGACCTCATCTCTACAATAAATCAAAAAATTAGCCGGGCGTGGTGGCATATACCTGTAGTTTCAGCTACTTGGAAGGCTGAGGCGGAAGGATCACCGGAGCCCAGCAGGTTGAGGCTGTGGTGGCCGGGAGTGTGCCACTGCCCTCCAGCCTGGGGGACAGAGTGAGACTCCAACTCAAAAAAAGAAAAAGAAACAGTACTGTAGCCGGATCAAGTTGGTACATAAAACTGCCAATTACACCTGTAACAAGAAAGAGTAACACACTTTTCACTAGGACCAAGATTCTTTTTGTCTCTCACTTTGGAAATGCTAGAAAAGCCAGGTTATTCAGCATAAGCAGCCTGAAAGGCTTATCCTTTAATGAGCCATCTCCCTGTGTGAGTATAGGGAGAGGCCAAGGAGGAAAGAAAAGGAATGGACGTAACCTTTCATGGAGAAGATTTGATGCAGAATCAGAACAAAGCAGAGGCCATCAGATTGGAGGAAGCCCATTTACGAGCAGAGATGCTATCTATTTCCACACTTGAAGTTGGTAAAGACCTATCCAAATTTTAACACTACAGGTAGGAATATAAAATAATAAACCCTTTACAAAGGCCAACTCAACAGTATGTATTGGAAACTTTTGGAATGGTTCATATCAATTAACCTTTCAAATACTCCTAGCACTCTATTTTAAAGAAATAATCAGAGATTTTTAAAAATGTGAGCAAAAGTTTTTAATCTTCACATTTTTTTTCTTTTTGAATTGGAGTCTCACTCTTTCGTCCAGGCTGGAGTGCAGTGGCACGCTCAAGGTCACCCAGCGTCCACCCGCTGGGCTCCGGCGATCCTTCCGAGTCAGCCTTCCAAGCAGCCGAACTATTGGCACTGGCTACCACGCCTGGCTAAATTTTTTTTTTTTTTTTTTGAGTCGGAGTCCCACTCCATCGCCAGGCTGGAGTGCATGCAGTAGCACGCTCAAGGCCACCCCGTCGTTGATCTGCTGGGCTCCAGTGATCCTTCCGCCTCAACCTTCCAAGTAGGTGGAACTACAGGCACGCGCTACCACGCCCGGCTAATTGTTTGATTTATTGTAGAGAGGAAGTCTCGCCAAATTGCCCAGGCTGTTCTTGAACCCATGGGCTCAGGCAATCCACTCAGCTCGGCCTCCCAAAGTGCTGGGATTATAGGCTGAGCCACTGAGCCCGGCCTCCACATTCTTTATAGCACCAAAATATGTAAACATCTTAAATATTCCAAAATGATGACCCACTGAAAAACTAAACACTATGCAGTCATTAGAAACTATGCTTTCAAGTAACAGCTTATAAAATTGGATAATAGTCATCATATATTAAGTGAAAAGGAAGATAAAAAGCTGCAAATAAAGTATGATTCAAATTTTGCAAATAAAATATTTTAAAACCATAATAATATCTCAGGGTGGTGTGTTTACAGGTGATTTTAATCTTTTTCTTCATTTCTGTCTGTTATTCATATTTTTAGTAATGAGCAAAATAGTAGCTGGTGTTTAGAAAACTCTGTCTTTTTGTATTATCTCAACTAATTTTCCCAACAATTCTATGAGGTAGTAGCTATCATAAGACTCATTTTACACATAACAGACACTGGTAACATCCAAAATTGCATAGCTAGTATTTGACCAGACCAGAATTTGAACTTAGGTCTGTCTGACTGTGGAGTGTACACTTTATAAGAATTTTATACTCAGAAAATTAATGAATTTTTTTAATGAATATTTTTGATGACTGTATGATATGGACCATTGTTTGGTATTGTTTGGGTTATTTGTGAATGAGTAGATTGAAGTAAACATATATATATTGCCTCCATCAAATAAGCTAGATAAAAACAAATGATGATGATAACCCAGACACCAAAGAGGAGTCTGGATAAAAATGTTTCAGCTAGGATTTGTAATGATTATGGATACACTGGGTCAGTGCTAAAGCCTCAAAGAAAGCTTTGAGACATTGAGTAGAAAGATTTTGTGGTGCAAAAGTAACAGTCAGGAGGCTTACAAGATTGTCCGGTGGAAAAGATGAGAGTGGAAATAGCCTCGCTAGGGTCAGAGGTGAAGACATGGCAGATAGCTTTAATGTGGAGTGTCAGAAACACAGACTCCAGATTGAAGACCTAGCTCACTGGCTGTCTCTTATTAACTGGGTGTCCACAGGCAAGTTAGTTACCTTCTCTGCCCATCAGCTTTTCTGTCTGTAGAATGGGAATAGTCATACCTTGTCTTAGTCTGTTTGGGCTGCCATAACAAAATACTGTAGACTGGGTAGCTTATAAACAACAGAAATTTATTTCTCACAGTTCTGGAGGCAGGAAAGTCCAAAATCAAGGCACCAGTAGATTTGGTATCTGGTGAGGGCCCATTTCCTGATTTAAACACAGCACCTTCTTGCTGAGTCCTCACTTGTAAAGGACAAACAGGCTCCCTGGGTCTCTTATAAAGGCACTAATCCAGCCGGACTCGGTGGCTCAGCCTGTAATCCCAGCTCTTTGGGAGGCTGAGGTGAGTGGATTGCCTGAGCCTGCAGGTTCGAGACTCGCCTGGGCAACTTGGTGAGATCTCATCTCTACAATAAATCAAAAATTAGCCAGACGTGGTAGCGCATGCCTGTAGTTCCAGCTACTTGGAAGGCTGAGCGGAGGAAGGATCACCGGAGCCCAGCAGGTCGAGGCTGCAGTGGCCGGGAGCGGCCACAGCACTTCAGTCTGGGTAACAGAGTAAGACTCCAACTCAAAAAGTAAAATAAAATAAAATAAAATAAAGGCACTAATCCCACTCATGAGGGCTCTGTCTTCATGACCTAGTCACATCCCAGAAGGCCCCACTTTAGGATATCATCTCCTAGAGGGTTAGGATTCAACATACGAATTTTGGAGAGGACACTGACATTCAGACATATGTTGTAGAGAAAAATAATAGGGTGTTCCACAGAAAATTTTCAAGCATAAAAGTATAAGTCCTTAAGATATCTCGTAAGGTTTATTTGAGGTCTAAATGAGATAATTTTTTAATGCATTAACACTGTACCCAAAACATAAGCTAGCAATTAATTTTAGCTATCATAATTATTCCTCTTAATCGCCCTGTTCTAGTTGTCAATCATAAGGTATGACCAGTCAATGTTATTTCATCTTTCCTTAAGGGACTAATACACAGCAGTATAGCAGTCAGGGAACAGCCCAATTTGTAGCATTTGAAGATTTCTGCACTGTAAATATTCCTGCAGTGGCTGATTTCAAGCTACCAAGGATTTAACGAGTGGCTCTCATAACTCCCAAATATTTAATAAATCAGCTCTCACAAGATGGTGCAAGCTAGCTCCAGATGGCTATGGAACTTATTTCCTCTGCCAAGGTTTTCCCCTACCAAACATTCATGACCAATATTATCTTCCTAATTTACTGGCCCTAATTAAAATAAAATATAAAAGATATCCCTTTGTCCAAAAACGACTAAGAATTTTAAGATGGTGATAGTAGAGCAGTAAATTCAGGACTCCTCTGAGCATGGGATCCATGTAACTGCACAACCTGTGCACCCATAAAGCTGACCTTGTTCACGACCTTTCTAATGTTCTAACTCAGCTTTCTTCAAGCCACTAAGTCTTTTAAGGGCTATGGACCATGGATTGTTCAAAAGAATTCAACTTCCGTTTTATATCAACTTCCACATTTCCAGAGATGGCCAGAGATGGCCCCTGTGATAGAAGTTATGCCTTCCCAACTTCTCTTTCACAATAATTTTTCTGCCCATTTCAAAACAGTCTTACCTCTTATCCACCCAGAATCTTACCATGGTGTATAAGCCAAAAGTATTCAAATAAAGGGACAATTAGACAATTATTTTAATCAAGATGCCATAAATACACACCCAGAATCAACTCACTAAAAGTTGTATTTCTAAAGAATACTTCCTTTTGTTTGTCTTAATAAATGTTTAACTTTATCAAAGTACTTGTTTTGATGTAACTGTATTATCTATAATGATAATCCAATATAAAAGGTCTTTTTTAACACTAAGTGCTTTTGTTCATAGGAAAAATATTCACATTTGTTGCAGAGAAAAATAATAGGGTGTCCCACAGAAAATTTTCAAGCATAAAAGTATATGACCTTAAGATAAAATTCTTAGAGAAAGGAAAAGATACAAGTTCTAGGAGGGAAAAGAATGATGAAAAATTTTTGACAGGTATAGGAGAATCTGTTCATGCTGTTTTTAAAATGGGTCATTATTCTGTTGAATTATATTCCACTGGATTCTTTTTTTTTTTTTTTTTTTGAGTTGGAGTCTCACTCTGTCGCCCACACTGGAGTGCAGTGGCCGCTCCCGGCCACCGCAGCCTCAACCCACTGGGCTCCGGCAATCCTTCCGCCTCAGCCTTCCGAGTAGCCGGAATTACAGGCACGCGCTACCATGCCTGGCTGATTTTATGATTTATTGTAGAGATGAGGTCTCGCCAAGTTGCCCAGGCGGGTCTCGAACCCGCGGGCTCAGGCAATCCACTCACCTCAGCCTCCCAAAGCGCGGGATTACAGGCTGAGCCATCAAGTCCGGCTCCACTGGATTCTTAAAATGAGTAATATATCAGTTTCTTTCTAAC
>CAUYQG010146657.1:0-29059 GCA_963574415.1 Tarsius wallacei
GAGGCTGAGGTGAGTGGATTGCCTGAGCCTGCGGGTTCGAGACCCGCCTGGGCAACTTGGCAAGACCTCATCTCTACAATAAATCAAAAAATCAGCCGGGGTGTGGTAGCGCATGCCTGTAATTCCGGCTACTCGGAAGGCTGAGGCGGAAGGATGGCCAGAGCCCAGCAGGTCAAGGCTGCAGTGGCCAGGAGCAGCCACTGCACTCCAGTCTGGGCGACAGAGTGAGACTCCAACTCAAAAAAAAAAAAAAAAAGAATAAATCATACAAATTTTTCTGAAGAAATAGTACTTAATCCCTAAAGGTAATTTATAATTCTATATGTGTGGCTTTCACCCACATCTGGCATCATTTTGACTTTCAATATTCATTTATTGTGTTTGCAAGCCTTTGGTTAAAATAGTTGGTATACAAATCATTTCTTGATTGCCACATCTGGAACACTGATTATATTTGCATTTCAGAGTTATTAGCCTTTAAAATTAGAACAGAGTTTGGGAACTTACAGGCAAAACACTGCTTCCTTCTGGCACTTGCGTTTGTAAATCTGCATTACTGTTTAAAGAAAACTGATTTATTTTCATTCCAAATTTATATGACACTTTCTTCTAAACTAATCATAAAATGTAAATTAGACTAACTGTAAGCTGTCTTTTTTCTGACCAGAACAAATGGCAGTAACATTTTGTACAAAAAGAAAACATTTTTCCTATTCACATCTTGAATCATTTCTCTCTTCTTCTTTGAAAGTTAATTTTTAGTAAGATACATTCTTCTGAGTAGTGATTTATCTCACACTGAAATATCTTAAAACATAGCTGAAGTGATGAATATTAGTAATATTTAGACTCAATTCATCAAGGAAAATACATTCAGAAAGCAATCAGACTGCGGAGGATCGAGAATAATTTTTCAGCTGGGCTCGGTGGCTCAGCCTGTAATCCCGAGCCTTGGGAGGCTGAGGTGAGTGGATTGCGTGAGCCTGCAGGTTCGAGACCTGCCTGGGCAACTTGGCAAGACTTCATCTCTACAATAAATTAAAAAATTAAGCCAGGCTTGGTGGCTCAGCCTGTAATCCGGTGCCTTGGGAGGCTGAGGTGAGATTGCCTGAGCCCGCGGGTTCGAGACCTGCCTGGGCAACTTGGTGAGACCTCATCTCTACAATAAATCAAAAAATTAGCCGGGCGTGGTAGCGCGCGCCTGTCCTTCCAGCTACTTGGAAGGCTGAGGCGGAAGGATCGCCGGAGCCCAGCAGGTCGAGGCTGCGGTGGCCGGGAGCGGCCACTGCACTCCAATCTGGGTGACTGAGTGAGACTCCGACTCAAAAAAAAAAAGGAATAATTTTTCACTATGGCCTTGATGTACAAAGCAATGGCTGAGAAAAACCATAAAAACATGAGAATGGGTCTCGTCCATCTCAAAGAAGCAGAGTATTTGCAGATCACTTAACATTTACTAGGCATGTTCTAACAGGATATTTGGGAAAGATATATAGCATTTTATGTGTCATTTCATTTAACCACATCCCTCCATGCTAGATCATGTTAACCCCATTGGTAGATAGAAAACAGAAGAGAGGGTCTATCAGTACAAACCTCACTAAATGACTGGTGTGATTAGAACTGTATCTGCTTGTTAGATCTTTTGCAAAATTGCTTTCCTCTGAGATAGTGGGCGTTAAATATTTTCTATGAAGGCATTCCTAAGTTATACATATCAGAAGACAATTTTGCTTTAAGACTAAAGAAAAATAATTTATTTAACTACATCTGGGTGCCAGTGTTCTATACACTCTGCATATAATAGGATCCAAGCAAAGATAAAATGTTCCATAAACTGTTTGTTATACTCTGATTTGTTTCTGATATTGTGAAGTAGATATAATTTAATAATTATAAGAGAAAAAAGAAATGCTGCTTCTTGCTCCTCAAACACACACACACACACACACACACACACACACACACACACTTTATTTTTCTCCTTTTCCCTTTTACTACAGGGAGCATATTTTAGTGACTTTCCCTCACAATCTCACAATCTTCTCCAATTCAGATGCATCTCACATAAACCCAGCCCTTTCCACACAATTTGTGCCAGACAGTCCTAGGGTCTAATGTACCCATGTAAGTACAATTTGGAACTTCTCAAACAGGGTACTTGCAGTCAGTAGAGCACAGTAGTTGGCACTGGCATCAAATGCTCTGAGTTCAAATACTGCTGACATCCCTGACTAGCTGTATAACCTTGAAGAAACCACTTCACCCCTTGAAAACCATCTGATTTCTCCTCTGGGAAATGAGATAATAAATGTACCTACTTCATTCATGTAAGATGGGATATTGTATGTTAAGCCTTAGCACAGTGCCTGACTCTTATTCATAATAGCTGTTCACATGATTAATTATCCTCTTTGCATTATCCATTCTTAGTTCACTGCCTAGTGTATGGTAGTTTTTCAGCAAAAATTTTCTGGATTGAATTAGTTCCCAAATTTAAGCAATGCACCAACAGCAGAGTAGTCACTCCTCACTCATTACTTCTTCCATGGAAAGGAGAATAAACAGAAGCCAACTGTCAACACTACTTTTTCTACTTTAAACCTCTTATCCAGCCTCTAGTTAATAAAATACTATTTCTGAGAACAATCAAGATTGGGAATTTTAAAAATCATGCTTGTTTGAATATAGTTGGATTTCCCTAATCTAGTATGTCTCAGGGTCCCAGGATCACTGAGCTTATATTAATGCAGTCTAATTGAGACTAATGATGATAATTAGTGAACCAGTTATGTTTGGGCTTCTTGGGCATTTAAAAAAATTTATTATTTTGAAGGCTGGACCCCATAGAGGCACAGCTATTTTGTTTTTATAGAAGATTCAAAAGTAAAAATAATCTTTTTTAAAAACCCAAATCATGTGATATCATTGGCTTGCCTAAAACCTCTAAAGGCTATCTACTGCAAAGAGACTAAAACATAAACTGCTTAGCAATACTCACTGGCCCCATGTGCCCTGGCCACCTTTGGCATCTCTTCTAGACCTTCATCTGGTTCCAGGCACATTTGCCTTTTTTAAGCCCTCAGATGCAGTAAGTTCACAGCTATCTCATGACTTCATTTGCTGATCCTTCTGCCTAGATCAATTTTCCTCTGATTGCCTAGGTATCTTTTCAAATGCCACCAATACTGCCTGAAGCAGTAAGAGCAGCCTTCTCAGTGCCTGTCTATCCTTCTAATATGTTTATTTGTTTACAAATACTACAATTAGGACATTTGCTTAGGGCAAGGACTTTGTGCTTCTTGTTTACCACTCGGGAAATGTGTGCTAAATAGATGAGTGAATATAAGAGGGAACAAAAAGAATGAGAAACACTACAACAAAAATATTTCTCTTTTGAAAGAACAATAAAATGAGAAAAAAATATTCAATTAAAATCAATCATACATAGTCATTAACATATGACTTAGTTGTTCACATGAAATACAAAATGTTTCATTGCTTTCTAGTGCTTTCCAAGTAATTAATTAAATTTTGCTTGTTTGTAGGCCAATCTCTGAGACATTATTTAACTTGCCTCCTCTACAGTTTCAGCATTAATTCAACTAGTGGCATCACCAATTAATGGTGTATGAACTTGTATAGATTGTAATTAACCTCAATGCTTCCAGTTTTCTCATTTACAATAGGGGAATAATAAATAACATAGGTTTATGAGCAAGATAAACACATTAATATACATAAAGCTCTTAGAATAGTGTCTGGCATATGGCAAGCATAAAAGGAGTGTTGACTACTGCTAATAGTATTTTTATTATGAGAACTAAATGTTGAAAATAATCTTTCATACAGTTGTGTATTTCATTAAAGACAACTGAAACTAAATGAAAATATTTAAATGAAAAACTAAATGAAAATATTTAGAAATCAGATTAAAGAAGGGGAACCAGTAAAATATACCATGATATAAGCATATGAAGGTATAAAAATACAGATGCATAAAAACTTTTGTTTTTTGTTTGATTTTCTTTTATAAAGAGAGAAACAGTCTTTATTTATTTATTTTTTATTTTTTATATTTTTGAGTTGGAGTCTCACTCTGTCGCCCAGACTGGAGTGCAGTAGCCGCTCCCGGCCACCGCAGCCTCAACCTGTTGGGCTCCCGCGATCCTTCTGCCTCAGCCTTCCCAGTAGCTGGAACTACAGGCACGAGCTACCACGCCCGGCTAATTTTTTTGATTTATTGTAGAGTTGAGGGCTCACCAAGTTGCCCAGGCAGGTCTCGAACCCGCGGGCTCAGGCAATCCACTCACCTCAGCCTCCCAAGGCGCGGGATTACAGGCTGAGCCACTGAGCCCGGCTGAGAAACAGTCTTTAAATATCACAATAAAAAGTATTCATTGGCTGTGGTGACATGAAGAACGTTGGTGAACTTTATAAGTGAAATCTCAGAGCAGTGGGCAAAGAATTGGAGTGAGAGAAGCCAGATGAAAGAAAATCATTGAGTAAACAGGACATGAGGAAGTGGAACAATATATAGAGATAAAAATTTTGAGAAGCTCAGATGTGAATTAGATAAAGAAGATGTGCGAGAACCAAGGGAGGGTTTCATGTTGCATGTATACTTTTTAATATTTTTAAATAGGAGTTACTAGTCTAGAGTGTGTTTGAGTTTTGATGGTAATAATTTATAAGGACTAGGTGGGTTGTAGAAGATGCAGTGCTGTGAAGTCTTTGATAAGGTGAGAGAAAATGGAATAGTCACTGTGTGGAGAGCAAATGGGCCTTTAATGTTAACTCTCATAATAAAAGGGAATACAAAGATTAGTGAAGATGCTAATGAATAAATGGATTTGATGATGGGCCATTTACTGGCTTCTATTTTCTTAATGAGAGAGGGAAGTAGGGAAAGCAACGGGAAATTTGTGGAGAGTGGGGAAGATTCATTTAAATAATATAAGAATAGTATTTAAGTAGAATGAGAAGAACTTACTGGTGAGTCAGAGGAATGTTTTCAGTCTTGAAAGCCCATTTGAGACTGGTGATCATTAATTTATTAGAATACCAAATTTGCCCTGTCACATGATTTTTCTCCTACAACCTAGGTGAGGTAGAAAAGAGAGAGAGAGAAGATGATTAAGAGGAAATAAAATTTGTATTTAAAACATATATATGTATATACATACATATGTATATAGTATTCAACTTCATAGCTATAAAAAATTCAAAGAAATTGAACACGATGTTCCAGTTTATTAATTTATCAAAATCAACAACTGCATATAATAATGTTTTCTGTTGACAAAGTTCTTCACAATCTAATTTTATTTGATCATTTGTAAAGTAATTTGACAATGTCTGGTAGGGTAAAAGTGTCCATAGCTTTTTACACATTATTTTTAGTTCTGGAAACTTAAATAATTTATATTTAGAAAATTATTATACAAATAAAGGTGTTTTTGTCCTGTCATTTGCAATAACAAAAATGGAAATTCCTTTAATTATCAACAATAGACAAATGATTTAGTAAAGCAAATCATATTTACTTTGTGTAAAATTTAAAAATCATTAAAATTATAACTATAGGATTATGCAGCAAAATAGAATAATGCTTAACAAAGACAGATAATTACAAAACTGTCAGTCCTGTGACAACTATGTGAACATATGAATATCTATTAAAAACTAAACCAAAATGAAATTTTAAAAGTTCTGTAATAGTAATGGGGAGATTTATTTTTGTTTCAAAATATTTTTCTGTGTTTCTTTTTATAATTTTGCTTTTTAAGAGGAGAACTAAAGGAGTTTTTTCTTTATCCCCTTTTTTAAAGACTTTCTGATTTTTATATCATATGACATCTAATACTTTCAAATAAAGTTAACAATTCTATTATCAGAGAAGACTTATTTGACAGTTATATTTTCAAGATATTTGGTAGAAAAAGACCACATGCACTGAAAGTATATTTCTTTAATCATTGCAAGGTTTTTTTTTTTGTTTTTTTTGGTTTTTTTGGCTGTATTTTTCCTGGAATGGAGATTCAGCAAACTGCCTAAAATTGCTAGCCATTATTTTCATTTTTATCCACTTATCTTGCCCTTCACAGAAATGGTAATGAGTCTGTAGATGCATCTGCCAATTTTTAAGTCTCCTATTATTCACATTATGAAACTGTGCTGATATGAACACATCCAACATTTTAAGAACTCTTCAGTTATTGAATTATAATTTGGCCGTCTTTTATGAGGATTTGTATAAGTGTAAAATTTGGACTCAACTTTTAGAAACCTTTTGATTTCTGAAAGGACATAACATAGAGCCAATATAGCCAAAGAGCAGCCATTCTAACACTGCTTAGTTCTGTCATGTTTCTCTAGCATTTCAAGTTTACCTTCTAATTCACTAGCCAAGGACAGAGTCGGTTTCTCAGAAGCAGCTCTTGATAGTTGCTTTACAACCCCCTTCCCAGCTTGTTTGTAAAGAAGTTAACCTAATCAGCTCTTCGTGACCTTCAGGACAGAGACCCCATCAACATGGCAACTGTCATGTGACTAATCCACCCATCTGCCTGCTGTCCATCACTTGACAACCTGTGCATACCTGCCCCCCGTGATGATGTGGAGCAGACCACCACCCAACCACCTTCATGACCTGCCCCCATCAAGGGGAATGTTTAAAAGCATTCAACCTAGAGCAGCCAGCCACCATTGCCTTGCTAAGCCATTGTCTGACCATGTGATCCCTTGAGTCACAGTCACCATGTTTCCTAGCCTTGGTCCCCCTACCTTACGTTGGGAAGGTGAGTCAGTCTCTCTCTCTCTCTTTTTTATGCTCTCTTTCTCTTTCTCATTCCATTTGCCATTGCTGTACTAAACTCTGGTGTGGCCATGTGTTCTTTGAGCTATGGCTGCCACCATATTTCCTAAGCTTTGGTTTCCTCTCCTACCTTGGAGAGGTAAATCTCTGTCTCTCTCTGTCTCTCTCTGTCTCTCTCTGTCTCTGTCTCTCTCTGTCTCTCTCTCTCTCTGTCTGACTCTCTCTCTGTCTCTCTCTAATTTACTTTCTAAATAAACTGTATTTTCCAATCTAACTGCTGTGTAATTATTTGCATCTTTCACACGGCACCAGATTGCACCAGACACCCACACCCCTGACAGGTCTGACCTAAAATTCTGGAGGCCCCACTGGGAGTGTGATCTAACAATTTCTTAGTTCAAAACTGAGGTATTCTTCATATTCAGCCATATAATGAACAATTATTTGCATAGTTAGGAGCTCCTAAATTAATGTTAATGGATACATGGCAGTATTCTTGCCATTTCTCAGAAGTTCTCCATTGATGTTTCTCTCTCTCTCTTCCTGTCTCTCCTTCTCTTCTCTATTTCATAAACACACACACACACACATACACACACACACACACACACACACAATCACCTTAATGACCTGCCCCCATCAAGGGGAATGTTTAAATCATTCAACCTTAAGCAGCCAGCTGCCACTGCTTTGCTAAACCACTGTCTAACCATGTGGCTCCTTGAGCCACAGTTACCATGTTTCCTAGCCTCCCTTACCTTGAGGAGGTGAGTCAGTCTCTCTCTCTCTCTCTCCCTCTCTCCATTTGCCATTGCATACAACACTAAAATAATTAGGGTTGTTTTGAAGATTATCTGATATAATGTTTGTAGAGTTTTTAAATTTTTATCTTGTGTTTAACAGAGTTAGGTACGAAGCAGTTTAGTAATTTTTATCACTTTTTAATTATTATTTAGGTCTTGGCTTTCTCTGAGTCTGTGAGTCCTCATAATTAAATGCAATTTCTCATAACAGGTAGTAACACCTGTTATCTGCAGAGATTTTAATGAGCTTATTACTTTAAAAGGCAGATTAGTTTTCTGCGTTTTGTGTTTGTCTTATGTAGGTGTTCAATAAATATTAACTAAATAAAAAATTAAGTGCTATGTTTTGAGAAGGTAAGACAAATTGATATGAGGGAAGAGATAAGAAAATTGTCTATGGCGAAAAATGACCAACTCATCTATGTGTCAACCTTGGAAACATTGCTCTGTTTTGAAAACCACAAAAGAAAAATGTGTTGAATAATTTATTTTCATTATTTTTTAAAAGTTAAACACAAAATTCCCAGATGATTTCCATACTTGGTACCAATAAAAATAATGTGGAACTTGTTACATTAAAGATAGACTGTTGAGCTACAAATACATAGTCTAAGTTTGTGAGCATGTCTGAGTTGGCTGATAAAAAGTAAGATGGTGAGTAACCTTTGAGTAGCAAAAGGCAGAGAGAGAAATGGCCTTTTCCATACTCTATTGTACATCTGGGTAAAATGCTTTATAAATCTAGCTACATAGCTATATGTCATATGGTTTTTAAGTGCTTACTGTGTCAAAGATGTCCCCTGTGGAGAGAAGAGCTTGCCATAGAAGGGATATGTAAGAATTATACACATGCCAGTATCATTGGCAACGTGCCAACAAAGTGAGCCTCCAGTTTAAATTTATGAGTGTACTATCCTATTGTATCATTTCCTTGTGAATTTTTTAGAGGCCGAAAGTTGTGTAGGGAATGTATAGAGGTAAAGGTTTTTTTAAAATAACAGTATATCATTTTGAAAACACAAAATATATTGGCTAAATTTATTACAGATCCTTGCATGAATATTTCACTATATATTAGACACTGCCAGCAATCAATGTTTATGATAATCGCTGTCCTCTAAAGTGGAATCATGCCCATAGCAAACATTAATCTTATAAAAGATTAAACACTGAAAAGAAATTCAGCATTTAAAGACAGTTTGCTTTGATTTATTTAGTGGGTTCTACCAAAAAGGTGATACCAAGAATTATTACTTACTGAATTGAAGTTACCAATCCTTTTCAAGTTATTTAGTTTTTTCTTCTACATCAATATCTATGAGGTAAAGGAAATTTAAATATTCATAAGGAAAACAGAAGCATAATCATAAAACAAGAAAACATTTGACTTTTTAAGTAGACTTTATATTTTAGAATAGTTTTAATTTTTCAGCAAAAATGAGACTATAGTAGAGATTTTCCATATACTCTATACCTATTTTTCTCTATTACTAGCAAGTTATATTCATATGGTACATTTGTTACAATTAATGAATGAATATTGACATCTTATCATTAAATAAAGTCTATAGTCAATCTCCTATTGCCCTTTTTGTGTTTTATAATTCCATCAAGATCCTATATTACATTTAGTTGTTGTGTCCATCGCACTTTTCTTATTTTTGAAGATCTTGCCAATTTTGAATAATCCTGGTCAGGTATTTTGTAGGATGCCCACTATTGGAATATATGTGATTCTTCTCTCAAAATTGGGGGTATGTGTTTTAAGAGAGAACACAGATGTAAAGGGCCATTTTGTCACATCACATCAAGAGAACATATTATCAACATGGTTTATGACTGCTGATGTCACCTTTATCACCTGGCTGAGGTAGCAGTTGTAAGTTTCTTCTTTTCTTCTCTTTCCACACTGTACTCTGGAAGGAAGTCACTATGCTCAGCCCACAACTAAAGATCAGGGAAGTATGCTGTCCCTCTATAGGGTAGAGTAGCTACATAAACCTTTTGAAATTTTTCTGCACTGGAGACTTGTGTATCTTTTTTTCTATTTAGTTTTTAGTTAATCACTTACTTATATCAGTGAGAACACATAGATTTGTATTTTATTTTGGGGGTGATATACTACTTTATTTTGTTGCATCTTAACCACTGTGAACTCTTTCAGTTGGCTTCTGTGTTACTTTGACTTGACTTAATCAATGTGGATTTATTTATTTTTTAATCATGTTCTTAACTTTTGACACTAAAAGATGGTGTAGGTACATCTTTTATATTTCTTGCCCGGATCCTAATTTTGGTCATTTCCCCAGGAAATCCTAGTTCCTTATATTAAAAATTGTTATTAGACATCAAAATCAGGTTGCTGACTAAGCAAAGACATATGTGTATGAATACTAAGAATGTATTTACACATATCTACAAATATTTCTTTACATAACCACATTGATCTATATTAAGCTAAGTTTATAGCATGATGTCTCTAACTGTCATCCATTACCTCATGAATCAGTCTAGCCTTATTCCTTTGCTTATCTGTAAATTTCAACTCCAATAACACTTGACTTAAGACTGTGAAAATCAAATTGTAATAACTTTGTTATCCCTTGGGAAGCCATATTATCGAGCAGAATAATTCCTAAAGGACATGGTGTATATTGTCAAAATTAATTTACAGGCAGCAACACTTTTTAACATCAATAGTTCTCCAGACTTCTGGTTCTGATAGAATGGAATAGCCTCATTTTCCCTAGGTCTTTTACAGCTAAAAACTTGAGTCTAACACAGTAAACAAGCATGGGAGACACTGAATGATTAAAATTAGAAGGCAGACTTACTAAGGACCTTGAAACTTAGGAAATAACATAGCAATGAATTCCCTGTGTTTCCTTATTGCTTCCCATATATCTCAGACAGGGAACTACAGGAGTCTTTAATCCGTACCAACCAACAGACACTGATGAAACAGGCTCTAAGAAAAGCCTGTACTTCCTACTCAAAGTATGAATACAGGGGTTTCTAACAACAGAAACTTTTTTGGCAATACTTATAACTCCAGTCAAACACTAATGGAAAAAATCATTCCCATCTCCTATGCCTTTGGCCTCAGTGGTGCCAAGCAAGGAGTTGATCTTCCACACCTTAACCCTTCCTTTCACAAGCAGGCAGCTCTTGATTTCCCCACCAGGCTTGTTTCTATATGGTTCATTGATGATCTGAGCCTCCACCCCACCCATCAGCAAGGAGACTTAAGGAAGTGATGCCAGACAGGTTACAACTGGGCTCCCCACACTTAGCCATGGGATCTGGAATCTTAACATCCACCTCTACTTGACATGAATAACAGGTTATTGCAAGTTGGAGCTAGTAAGCACTGCACTTTCCCCCAAAGTGTAATGTCAGTGGAGCCCAGTGGGTAACTGAGCCTTTACTCACACCTGACATTCACATGACTGAATGAGGTAGTATGAAGAAAGACAGTTTCATTTCCCCTTCCCTGGTTCAGAGGGCCTATTAGAGTCTGAACCCCTATTGCCATTTGAAGGCAACAATAAGACATGAGCGGTCCCACTTTCTTTGGGAAGGTGTTAGCAAGGCCAAAGGGGGAACTAAACTTCTACCCCATTTGTCTACAGTAAGGCCTTGTGAGTCAGTGCCTCAATATTGCTAGTGTGATGTCAGTGGGGCTCAGTGGAAACTACATTCCCACCCACCTTTAGCAGGGAACTTCCTGCTAAAAAATAATAATATGATAAAATAGGATCCAGAGTCATGTAACACTCATAATGTTCAGAATACAATACAATACTCTTCATGCCAAAAAGCAGGAAATCACAAAATGAGTGAAAAAAGACTGCCAACATACACTAACACTGAGATAAGTTAGATTTTGGGATTATCTGACAAGGATTTTAAATAAGCTATCACATAACTATTCCAACAAACAATTGTGTATGTTTTTGAAATAAATGAAAAAAAAAACCCAGAAAATGTTAGCAATAACATAGAAGTTACAAAATAAAAACAAGTATAAATGTTAACACTGAAAAATATAATAACCACAATAAAAACCTTGTTGGACAGGTTTAAGAGTAGAGTGATGTCAAAGTATAGGATCAGTGAGGACGTTGCAGTAGAATTTATCAAATCCGAAAAGCCAGAGAGGAAAATAGACTTGGTAGGGGAGTGGGAAGGATCTCAGGAACCTGTAAAACAATCTTTAAAAATGTCTACATCATCAAAGTCCCAGAATGAAAACAGAGAGAAAGTGAGCTGAGTTCAATGAAAAAATATTTGGGCCAGGCACAGTGGCTCCCGCTTATAATCCCAGCACTTTGGGAGTCTGAGGTAAGAGGATTGCCTGAGCCCATGGGTTTGAGACCAGCCTGGGCAACTTAGCGAAACCTCATCTCTACAATAAATCAAAAAAATTAGCCGGGTATTGTGTGCCTGTATTCCAGCTACTTGAAGGGCTGAGGCAGAAGGATTGCCTGAGCCCAGCAAGTCGAGGCTGCAGTGGCCAGGAGCGTGCCACTGCCCTCCAGTCTGGGTGACAAAGTGAGACTCCAACTCCAAAAATAAAAAGAAAAGAAAAAATATTTGAAGAAATAATGACTAACTAGTCCCCAACTTTGGCAAAAGACATAAACCTACAGATTCAAGAACCTGAGCAAGCCCCTCATAGAGTAAACACGATATCATGCCAAGACACACCAAAATTAAATTTCTGAAAAATAAAGACAAAGGAAGAAATCTAAAAAGCAGACAGAGAAATAATGTATTACCTATAGAGAAACACCAGTTCAAATGACAGCAGAAAAGAACTGTCATGAATTTTATACTCAACCTCTTGTTTAGCCTTTATTAATAGACTACTAATCAATGTTTCTGTATCTAGATGGCAACCACCTTTCTCCAACAATTAAGCCACAGTATTTCCAAAGTGTTCTTTCTAAAACGAACAAACAAAAACACCTGACAATGCCTCCCATGTATCTCAGACAGGGAACTACAGAAGCCTCTAATCCATAACAACCGACAGACACTGATGAAACAACCAACGTGTCTTTTTCTCCTCTAACTTAAATTTTCCAAGTAAAATCATTCAGTGTCTTCCCATCTTCCTTAATATTAAGTCCCACATCCTTACACACACACATGATCTATTATCTGGCTGCCAGCATCCTGCTATTATCTTTGTTTTTTATATCATTCTAAGTACTCTTTATACCAGTTGTATATGGCACTCTTTTATGTTCTATTTATTAACCACTATGTTTCTTTCCACTATTTTTCTTCTCTTTTCCTCATAAATTTACCCCTCCTTCACATTAAATATCTATCTCCAGTATTGTCTTCTATAGAAAATCCTGCTAATATTCCTTAATTACTACTGGCCCACAGAATGAATTAAGGCCCTGCCTGTGTCTTTTCATAGCACTCTGTAATAATTTATACTACTATTATGGACTTACTTATCTGGAGGCCCCAATAGAGTAAATTCTAGATGGTAAGATAAGATTTTATAGTGGTTACACTGGTGTCTAGCTTAATCCCTGACATACATTAGATGTTCAGCAAATGTTTGTTAAATGAATAAGTGAGTGATCAACTTCAAATCTTAATTATTTCCTTATTTTCTATTAGGAGGCTACCAAAGATACTGACGGTTTTCCAGATTAGGGATTTAGGATCTTTGACTTGACTTAATAGAGGAAATTGTTACTGTACTTAAATCAGTACTTAAATACCACAAAGAAAAAATATTAAACCAGGGACTTCAGGTAGCCCATTTGGACCTTCAAGTCTACCATTAATACCCCACTGCCACTGTATCAGGTGTTGTAAGTCCCAACCCACATCTCCCAATAATCACCATGCCACTGCATAACAATAGAATCGTGCTATCCATTGCAAATATCCATGGCAGACCAGAAGTGTGCAGGAGATAATGTATCTGGGAATAGCTTTCAACCAATTACAAAGGGAACTTGGGGTATAAGTACTTCAGCTTTCTCACTCATTGATTGGGATAACTCTGAGGCATGGTCTACAGAGTCGCACAGAACTCTGTTCAGTAATGTGCCTTTAATGGCTTTCTTCCGTGCCTCTATTCTCATTTCCCACTCTACTTCTGAGTTTTCTGAGATCACCTCCCAGGAATAGTTTGCATTTAAATTTATCTCAGGCTTTGTCTCTGAGAGAACCCAACAGAAGACAATCCTAACCCATTTCTAGTTCTCTATTGGTCTATGTTACTTGCAGGGCCATCATATATAGACGCCAAGGGATGGCCCATTATGTGTCATTTCTCCTTATCCCTAATGTTTTCAAACAGATGGAAAAGAACATGACCTTAAAGAAAGAAAAAAAAAATGTTTTTATATGAGCATGGCCAAAAAGTTGAGGGAAGGAGATTGAGTGCAACTTGTTCTACATTAATGATTAATGAAGAATTTAGGTGTAGAACTTATGGACAGATGATCTGTAACAGGTATGGCTATAATTTAGGAAGATTGCTCCTTTAGTTACTCAGAAAATTGCTGTTATTGTTTGGGGATCACAATCTTTGAATTTCATTACTTTTTTGCTTCTCTTTAATATCCATCTTTCTAAATCAACGGATTTATTCTTTCCCCTCCACCCCATCACAAAAAAGCGCTACACACACAGATATACACAAACACTTGTGTGTAAAAAAGCTTGAAAAGACACTGTTTCTAAAGTATCCTTCAACAAGTTCCTATATTTATTTTATGAATAAATTTTGTCAGATTAATTTTCTGAAGGTCTAAGTGAAAACTAAAGAAGCCTAGGTGAAGACTAAAGAATGAAGTGAAATTTAAAGAAAAAGACAGATCATGTGCATTTTTGTGTCTTAAAGAACAAAGGCTAGCCAGGCCTTTTTTGAAGTCTTTACTTGGCTTGAAAACCTAGCATGCAACCTGTACTCTTGTCATTTGTTTCCTTTGTGAGACTTCAAATGTATAAACCATGAAACTTTCTTAAGTTAGTCTGTTTAGAAGATATATACTTGAACATTTAATTAAAATTTTAAAGAAGGTAAATCGATATGTACAGATAATTTTCCTTTTTCTTGCTATCTCCATTTCAGTTTCCTGGGAAGGCCTGGTTTCCCCCCAAAAAAGTGATTTCTGATTGACACCTGCAGGTGATCTTCAAGAAAAAATAATACAGTAAAGTCAATGAATTAAGAACAAGAAGGTTTCCAATCAGGTAGGAACACTAAGTTTCAAATTTCAATCACCTTAAATTAAGTGTGCTGTTAACTGGATTTGATATGACTATTCGGAAAAAGATGGGTATCTAACCTGCCCTACAGGGAAGCTGTTCACAATCCCTTTGGCAGTTGCAATGTTTATCAGACAATACCTTGGAGGGAAACAAATACAATAACAGCATGATGCTTTTTTCCATTTTTAGTTCATTGTTACCAAGTACACATAGTGATCTCTATCGTGGTTTAATCCCCTAAGGTTAGACCTGCAGAGCAGCAGATTAACCCTTTTGGTATTTTCTTTAAGGTAAATTATTTTCATAGGCTGACAGTGTCCATGACCCTCTAATTGTTTATTTAAATTAAGGACCATGATGGCATCGAATCTCCTAAATGAGGAAGAGCCCCAGTCAGTGGTATGTGGAAGTTGGCTTGGTTCTTGTTGAAGCACATCTAGGCTTGGTCTTGATACAGTCAAAGTGAGCATACATAGGGTGTTGGAAGACAAGAGAATGGGGCATGTCAAAGAAGGGCTCTGTTTTTATTTATCTACGTATGTCCAAATCCCATTGACAATTCATTTGCATTTTAAGATCAAAACTTGTGGCAAAAAGACATCCCATTTTATGACAAGAAAACAAAAATACATTTACAGTTATATACTCAGTGTTTAGCACAGCACTTGATCCTCAGTCAGTACTCAAAGATATGTTGAATTGCAGATGCATGAATGAATGAAAAAAGTTAATATGATAGGAAAGGTGGTTTTTTTTAGATTGCCTTATGTGTTGACTCCTGTAGTCTCAAAACCTAGCATTGTAACTAACACATAGAATGTGACCAGTAAAATTTATTGAATAAATGAATGAGTAGCCATGATTCTATGGATAATTGTAAGACCAACACAGACCTCATATTTGCCAAGGTCTGTAGCAGAAGGGTCCATGACATGATCGCCTAAATCTCAGACTGCTGATGTAGCTGACAGCGTATCTAGCTTTGAGACTGATATTTTTTTGCCACCTAAATATTATTCTTTACCTGTAGATATAGTACCTTCATTAGACTTACTATTCAATGATTTGAGAATGGGGATAAAATCTATCCAATAAATTTCTTAACTCTATTATTTGCAAACCTTTTTTGAGTCAGAGTCTCTGTTGGCCAGGCTAGAGTGGAGTGCAGTGGCATGCTCATGGCCACCGCAGCCTCGACCTACTGGACTCAAGCAATGCTTCTGCCTCAGACTCCCAAGTAGCTAGAATGACAGGCATGTGCCACCATGCCCAGCTAATTTTTTAATTTATTGTAGAGATGAGGTCTCACCAAGTTACCCAGGCTAGTCTCGAACCTGTGGGCTTAGGCAATCCTCTTACCTTGACCTCCAATGTGCTGGCATTATAGGTGTGAACCACAGCATCTGGCCTATTTGTAAACATCTTAAAAATTTATAATCGACACATAGTGATTGTGCATATTTATGGGGTACAGTGTGATATTTTCATGCATGTATACATTGTGTAATGATCAAATCAGGGTAATTAGCATATCCATCACTTTGGACATTTATCATTTGTGTGATAACATTAAAAATCCCCTCTTCTAGCTATCTGGAAATATACAATACATTGTTATTGACTACAGTCACCCTACTGCAAAACAGTTGTTAGAGCACTTTTATAATGACACAGTTAAGAGCAATTTCAGAATGACTATCTGCTAAGATCGTTACTTATACTGTTCCACAGGTAGTAAAGACAAAGTGCTGCAGCAGCTATTTCTCTAAATTCTGCTGTTGCTATCTTCTGCATTCCTAAGGAAGACAAAAGCCATTTTGTTAAAGAAATGTAAAAGTTAACATAATCCAGTTACCCCAAAACCCCAAAACACACACTTTCCCAGGTATGAAGGTAAACTAGTGATCTAAAATAGCACTCTGGAATTCATTTCAAAATAAGAGACAATGTACTCATATTTTATTATTTTATTTTTGATCCATGTATGACTTTCAGATATACTTACTAACAACAATTCTGAGTTGCTAGATGGAACATTAACTATGTAACATTTTTGTCTTTGTATGTATATTAACCAATAACCTCTGAGATTGCCTCCCACACCCTATTCTTTTCCTGCATCACTTAAATAAAGAGAGAAAATTGCCCTAAAGTAGAAGGCTTCTTTATGGAACATAAAGTCCTTACACACACACAAAAAGGAAGAATTTCACAGCTATAACATTTCTGAGTGCAAAAGATTTATAATAAATATATACTGTATGCTATTTCAAAGTAGATCTCTATACTTAATGTCTAAGGATTACCATTGGTGTTTAGAAGACTTTTATTTTAAAAATATTATTATATAATATATTATACATGCAAAACAATACATACACATTTATATAAGTTATGAAACAAACATAATAAAATAAACTGCAAACACACCACCAAAACTAAGAACTAAAATAAACACACTGAATCTTCTTTGTGCTCTCCTAGGCTCTACCTTTGTGCTGTTATCAAAAAAAGTAACTCTATTCTTGGTCTCTTGGTTTTATATTCAACAATAATTTTTATGGTTTTTTCTTTTTTTGCCCTATTTGTTGTTTTGCTTTTTGTTGAGGTTTATAAAATTGGTATCCTACTTCATGTAATCCTGTGTGCTTGCTTTTTTTCACCCAACATTATGTTACTAAGGTTTATCCATTTTTTTTTAACTAGTGTTCATTCACGTTTACTACTGAATACTATTGTGTTGCATAGATTTTAAAATGTGTCATTTTTGGTCCTGTTATGAACAATATTTTATGAACATTTATTTTAATGTCTCCTGGTATACATGTATAAGATTTATCTGAAAATATGTAACTAAGAATAGAATTGTTGGGTTTTGGGGAATTTGAATATTCAACTTTAAAAGACAACGCTAAAATGTTTTCTAAAGTTATTCAGTCGAGCTGTAGTCCTATTGCTCTTATCATTCTATAGCTTATCAGTTAAATCAGCCAATCTTGCTGATATAAAATCTCATTTGGTTTTTATGTTAGTTAACCAGGACCATCGTAACAAAATACCACAAAATCCACGGTTTAAACAACAGAAGTGTATTCTTCCACAGTCCTGGGGGTTAGAAGTCCAGAAAGGTGTTGACAGGCTTTGTTTCTCCTGAGGTCTCTCTCCTTGAATTGCAGACTTGTTGCCTTCCCGCTGTGTCCTCACATGGCCTTTCCCTGTGTGCCTGTACCCTAGTGTCCCTTTTTCTTCTTATAAGAAATCCAGTTACGTTGGATTAAAGCCCCACACTTAGGACCTTATTTAACCTAAATGACCTCTTTAAAGGGCCTACTTCCTTATACAGTCACATCGGAGCCTGAGGCTTCAATATATGAATTTTGGAGGAACATAATTCAGTCTATATTAGTATTAATTTGTATTTCTTTAGTTACCAATGAGTTGAGAATTTTTTCAATTCTCTTATAGTTCCTGTTTTTCCTATTCTGGAAAATTTCAGAAAATGTCTTATATCCATTTTTCTATTTATCGTTTTTATATTTATTTATCATTGTTGTTTGGCTACAATCAAATTAGTAACCCTGCATCAACAATATATGATGTCAAAACTTCTCCCAGATGATACTTGTCTTTTCACTTTTTTAACGATGTCTTATGATAAATAGCAGGTTCCAATTTTGATAAAATTAAATATATAGTTTAGGTTAGTGCCTTTTTGTCTTACTTAAAATGCCCTTTCCCAATTTGATGTTATTCATATATTATTGTAAATTTTTTTCTAGAAGTTCTAGTGTACTTTTGTTTGTTTTCTAGTTTTCTATGCAAGCCATTAATCTTTTTAGAATTTATTTGTATATGTGGTTAAATTTATTTTTTTCCTTATGAATAATTAAGTTTTCCAGGGCCATTTATTAAATAGTTCATCTTTATCTTAGTAATCTGCAAAGACTTCTCTATGATTTGTCAGATTTCCAAATACGTTATGGTCAATTTCTAGGTTCTTAATTTTGTTCCATGAGTCTTTTTGACTACTCTGAAACAACTCCACACTGTCTTAGTTAATAAAGCTTTATAATAACTTTTATATCTGATGGACAAATCTTTCTACATTAATCTTCTTTAAAAGTGTCTAAGCTATTCTTGTCAATGTGACCATTTATGTAAATTTCAGAATTAGCAATTTTACAAAACATCTGTTAAGTAATTTGACTGAAATTGTACTGAATGTGCAAATTAAGTTGGAGAGAATTTACATCACTATGATGCATCTTTTTATCCATAAACAAGGTATATCTCTCAATTTATTTTGGACTTAAAATATTTTTCAATATGGTTTTCTCCATAAATGTCTTGCATATCTTTACTTATATTATTCCTAGGTAACTTTCAAAATTTTTTATATGATTTTTAAGTCACTCTTTGATTCTAGTTTATGGAAATGCAATTTTTTAAAATCTTGAACTTATATCCACCATCTTACTAATATTACTTATTAATAAAAGTGGGTTTTCTTAGCAAGGAGGAATCAATGTAAATTTTTAAAAAATGTTGTAGGTCAGCTAAGTTCCACAGAACTTTTTGTGATAATGAGAATATTCTCAGTGCTAACAGTATAACCATTAATCACATGCTTTTTTAGAAAAAAACCAAATGTAAATTAAATGAAACTTAATAAAATTAAAATTTCAGTCCCTGGGTCAAACTAGCCCAAAATTTAAGTGTCCAGTAGCCTCATGTTGCTAATGAATGGTCTGTATAGTTACAGATTGTTAGTCTATGAACCATGCAGACCCAAGATTTTGTTTGACAGTGGCATCATAAGACTTTTGGTGTAACAATTCTTCTGTTATTACAAAGGAAAGTTACTTAACTTGGTCATTTCTAACTTTTTGAAATAATCCAACATAGCTTTCATCATCCATAAATTTATTGAATCATATTTATATTTTACCCAAACTACTTCTTGACCTAAATGTTCACTTTATAGTGAGATTCTTTGTCATAAAATGTCTTAAAATATCAAAAGGTCTCCTTGTTTCTGAGATGCTGTAATTGGGTGAAGAAGCCCTTGTTACCTTACACTCTCTGCTCTTTATCGTAATTGGATGTTAATCTGTATCAGTCTTCATATTCAAAATTCATATTTAAAATTTAAAATATTAGTTCCATGATGGCTGTCTTTATTTTATTAAGCTAGCATAATCATTTACAAGTACAGTTTTACTTTTGCCTAAAATCTCATATTTGTTCATGTAGAATTACACCTCTTACTTTTTTTCTCCTCTCACAAACTCTTGCTATAATTTCATCCTCATGAGTTTTATTTCTCCTAACTTGACTTAGAATTTTGCAAAGATTTAAGACATCACTGATAAGCCTTTTGTTCAGTCATTTTATAGATGATTGAAAGATGTTTAAAACAGTATGTTATACTTCCTGAAAACAAATAATTTCACCTAAAGTTTTTTTTTGTTTGTTTTGGTTGTTGTTTTTTTTTTTGAGTCAGAGTCTCACTGTGTTACCCAGGCTGGAGTGCAATGGCATGCTCAAGGCCACCACAGCCTCAAACTGCTGGGCTCAGGTGATTCTTCTGCCTTAGCCTTACAAGTAGCTGGAATTACAGGCGTGCACCATCACACCCAGCTAATTTTTCTTGATTTATTGTAGAGACACAGTCTCACCAAGTTATCCAGACTAGTCTTGAACCCCTGCAGTCAGGCAATTCTCTCACCTCTGCCTCCCAAAGTGCTGGGATTACAGGCATGGGCCATCATGCCCTACTCACCTAAAGATTTTTAAACCCTGTCATAGAAATACAGTCTTCTGTCTGTCTGTCAACTGGCTCAGAACTGTAAAGATTATACCAAAAAAAAAAGTAAAAAGCAAAAAAAAAAGTGTGTCACAGTAAGAAATAATACTCAGTAATTAGAAAACCAATCTTAGTCTTTACCCATAAAAATTAACTTTGCGAATTCAAGTAAGTCATTTTACATGCAACATTTATTCTGCGCCTAAAATTGTTCTGATTTTCATTTATAAAATTCTGTTTTGAATATAATAAGTTTCAAACCTATAAAGGTTTGAAATCTATCAATAAATCTGTAAATAGATATTTTTCCTGAATTTGATATTAAACTATAATCATTCATCTTCATTTACAGCATACTTCTAGCCTCAGTTGACACAAAGACAAAATATTTTATGTAAACGTTGTATAATGTTTCTTAAATGGACACTTTTGTATAAAATGGTATGTTACCTAAATTCTTGATGCCCCTCCTTTTTCACAATGTTTCCAGTCTCTCTACTGCTGCCATCAGTGACAGAAAATTATTCTCTTTTCTGTTAGCTAAAGCTCTTTTTAGAATATCAAGTTTTAAGTTGTTAATACAGAAAACCTTGGAAAAGGGCTTTCAAAATTTCCCACATTAATGTTCTGTTTCACTGACTTTTAGAACACCATATTCTCTTAGTTTTCTTCCTTTGTCACTTGACATTCCTTTCTAGTCTCCTTTGGTGATACCTTCATCTCTCAATATGTAATGTTAGAATGCCCTAAATCTCATTTCTGGCCCTCTTCAGTTTTCTATCTACACTTACCACTCATAAGTTTTATTCTAGTCCCATTGCTTCAATAGGCAGGTATAACTCCTAAATTTATATTGTAGCCCTGACCACTCACCCAAGTTCCAGACTCATAATTCCAGTTTCCTAATAAATATCTCCTGGAGATATTTATTAGGACATTTCAAAGTTAGCAAATAAAACTAAATAATTTTCTCAGATACAAGGAAGACACCAAAAACATGGACTGACACAGAACACCAATGGCATGCAACTGAGAATCATCAGATGACAGGAAACCTGAGTGACAACAGAGGAAGAGGATCCCATAAGGACCAGCATTCTAAGAGCTCTTGGCTAGGAGATTGGCAAATCAGTTCATAGAAATGAACTGATAGTCAACAACCAAATGATGCTGTATGTTATTTTTAAGTTGTGGAGTATTAAAATATTTAGATAAATATTATAAACGTCACATACATTTTGTTGTTATAAAATTGTGTACATGTGTCATAGATATAGATAAAGATAAATAGAAAATATAAAGATAAATAGAAAATATAGATATATATGTAAAGAATTGTAACCTAGGTTTAGTTCTTCAGCTGATACTTCATAATGTCTTTATAACTTCCTAAATAAAGAGCCACTTCTAATATTGTTTAGCGAAAAAAAGGTGCCTTTCTCATCATCCTTTTATTCTTTCCTTTCCTTATTCTTTTCTTGTCCTTTCCCTTCTTAAATAATTTAGTCCAAAGGCCATTAGATGAGGCCAAGTAAGCCTTTGTCAGCACAGGGAGGGTGGACATGCAGGGAGTCACAATGGTTTGGCATTGATTGTCAAAGCCCAAAAAGGAAAGTAGGGTTATGCACAGAGGAGCCTACTGTAGGGTGCTAAAGTGTTGTTGGAGTGAGACAAACACCCACAGTGGGTAGTGGCTACAGCAACCACTTCCATACAGATCATAATCTGTGCTAGTTGAGGAGAACATTATATGGGAATGAAGGGTAGTAGCAACAATAAGTTGTTTAAATACAGGGAGACTGATTCAATAAGTAAGACTATTTATTAAAGGCAATGGTAGTCAGTGCTTCTCATCGTCTGAGGAGGGAGTTAAAATAAGAAAATTGCCAAAACTAGAATGGACTCTACGGTGTTGGTTTTCATGGTTTTCAATAAATAGACAGGTAACAAATTGCCAAATAAATAGATAAATACAGACATACATGTAAGTTATACGTGTGTATGACTATATAATGTAGATGAATTTGTGTTTTTACATATATGTATGTATGTATGTCTATCTATACATCAATCCCATAAGTTTATCTATTGCAATGGTCTGGGGAAGCTACTCCCCAATAACAATGAACACACCTAGTGTTCAGATCTTGGTATCTAAATACAATTTCTCCAATTAGAGGAACCAAACCTCTTCGAAGAAATGGCTGATTGCAGAGCCAGGGCAGAGCGAAAGTATAAGATGACCCTAGAACTTATTTTTGTTACAAGAAGTAAGATATCAAAGAATGATGGGGAAATATCAAAGGACATATTAACCAAATTGAAGGGGTTTCCACTGGGCAAATCTAGAACAATCTACGCATTAAAAGAAATAATGATAGAAACAGATTATAATTCATTCAATAAAATGGTCTATGAGTCCACATCAATATAAATAAATTAGATAAATTATGTTTGATGAGGAACAGGATATTTACATAAGCACAAGTTATCTTACCACAAAACTTGATAAAAACGAAACAAATAACTTTACAGTGGAAGACTGAATGGCATCTCTTAATCAAATGAGTAAAATATGTATCCCAGTACAAGTACAAATTAAAATTGTGCAAAATTGATTGTTGATAGAACACAGTGAGAACAGAGCTTCACCACTGTGATATTCCTGTCAAAAAACACATATTCTGAATCAATTATGAAACAAACACAAACAGCTAAATTCTATAAAAATGGCTGATCTATAATGTTTAAGAGTTTCAAGGCCATGGAATTAAAGAGAAGCCCAAGAAAAATTTCCAGATAAAAGAAACCAAAGAGACAGAGCAGCTAAATACAACATTGGATTCTACAATAATCCTTTTATTATGAAGGGTGTTATTGGAATAATTGACAAAACTTGAAAAAAGTGTGAAGACTAGAAAATACTGCAGTAATTTGTCAGTGTTAGTTGCCTAATTTTCATGGTTATATTTGGATATATGTTTATAGGAAATAATAAAGTACTATTACTCTCAAATGGCTTGAAGAATAAGTTCTTTTTACTGGCATTTCAACTTTTCTGTATGTTTGAAATTGTTTTAAAAAATTATGAACAAAAGACAAAATATCTCTGAGTCAGATAATCCTTCTTAAGGCAACCAGCATAGTTAAAAGTTGTTTATAGGGGTAGTTGGCTTCCCGTCTATCTGTGCTAATCTCTCATACTATTACCATTTCATTCCATCAATATCTCATATTCTATTTGAAGTTTTGGGGGTTTTTTTTCCCAATTATATTTTTGTTTTCTTTTGATTTTTACTCTATCAAATATCCATGAAGTTGATAAAGTCATCTGTATTAAAACAAAATCAATAAGATTCACAAGAATGGAAATAAGTACCTGAAGAACTTTATAAATATTTATCCGAATCCAAATTGGAAAAATTTGGCATGAAAATTATAAGAAAAACACACCATAAGGAACACTCACATTTACGAATTCAAAATATTGGAACATGTTTATGCTGGAAGAGATCTGTAATAAAAACAGCAGGGTTACAATTAGGTGTACAAACAGAAATGCAACCTTTTAAATTGTGCTCCTGGTCAGTCCATGTAACAACTGGACAATTCAGTAAATAGATTACTTTTTGTCTTCAACAGTTTCTTAAATCAACACTTAGAATAATGAAACTTTATTTAACTCTCAGAAACCTGGGCAACTATTAGTTAAAGCAAATCTGTTGTCCTACTGGCCTACACCTGATTATAAATAGCAGCAAGACATGAGAACACCCAGGGACACTGAATGGACTTTCTAAATATAGCCTTTCCTTCAAAGACTTTTTTAGAGGAATGCTGTCTTTTATGAAAACCTGACCTTTATAAAGGGCACACAGACACTAAGGTCAGTGACTTTTTGACCTAGAAAAAATTTGAAATATTTCTTTCTTCTGTGAACCCACGTTTTGGAGGCATGAAAAATTAGATATTTTGTCTAGCATCAAATTGCAAGCAAATACTGTAGTGATTATGGCACTCAAGCCCCTGTCTTCCACATCAGTTGAATATGGCATATAATAGACTACAATAACTGCTTGTTTCCATTGCCCTTAGCACCACATTCCCTCTATGCCTCATCCTTCTTGCTTCTTTATGAGGGATAAGAGCATTACCAGCAAACATTAGCTATAACAAATATTAAATTTTCTTTTTGTGTAGTTCACTCTTGAAATACTATTTCTAGGTTAAATATTCAAAAGAGCATTTCCTTCCTTCTCTAAATGACTCTGCTGCATTTGTAATCTTTTACAGTTGAACTGCTGTATAACAAATGCAGAAACATATTTCAGTAGAGGAGATGAGATTAGAGTTGGAGACAACAAGGCAGGGTTTCATACCTTAAAGGGAAATGTGGAGACAGATAAGAGAACAAAAATCTCATTAAAAAAAAAAAAATCAGTGGCAGGTTAGACAATGTAGTCTTATTAAATTTAAATTCCAGGTCACTTTTGTTGTTTGTATTGCAACAAGATTTTTGTGATTTACCATTTCATGTTGATATCCTAAAGATTTCTACATCTTTTTAATAATTTTTTTAAAAAGCTTATCTTTAATTTTTTCCCAGTTGTTTGTACTCTGATGAGTTGATAAATAGCATTTTAACTGAATAGTTATTATTAACCCTGTTCCACAGTTTTTTTAAGTACCGGAAAGTATGAGTATGTGTGTTTGTGTGTGTGTGCATGCACGTGTGCACTTGTGTACGTGCACACACACTTGTTATCAAATTTTGTTGTCTATTGTACTAACTTTGCAACCGATAAAGTAAAACTTTTCATTGAAAAATGATTATTATCATGTTCACAAAAATCAGATTTGATAGTAACACCAGCCATTGGTAAGATAGAAAATCACTCTAGGTGATTTACACACAAAGCCAGGTTGAACACCTCTCTTTAGATGAAGCACTTAATTGTTAGTATAACCCAGCCAATTTAAAACTATTTAAAATTTAGCATTGTAACCCTGCTGCTTTATCTAAGCCTATTTAGAGCCATGATTCTAATTATTTATTTAGTCATTTCTATTTTTATTTTTTTATTTTTTAGAGACAGGGTCTTCTCTGTCACCCAGGCTGAAGTTTAGACTGAAGTTAGTAGTTTATAGTTTAAAGTTACCTTTAAATTTGCTTAATTCACATGTCTGTTCTTTAGCATTCTCTCTTCTCTCCAGAGCCTAATCTACTGACTTCAAAAAGCCTGAATGATATGAAAATCCTATTTAAAGCAAACATATGGAAAATCCTTGGAATAACAGATAACAATGGCAGAGAAAAGAATATTAAGCAGTGTAAAGAGAATTTCATTAATAAAAAGATTAGCAAAAAATGTTTACATTCAGGCATATAATAAAAATGAAAACATTAATTATAATACTAAGCAATGACATTTTCAGTAGTTAAGGGAGATAATAAATACTATATAAGAAGTTAGCATCTGCAAAGTAGATAAATTGGCAATGGTTATGCATGTATCTAAAATATGTTGAAACATAGTCCTAGCAGCTGTTTTTCTTTTTGGCTGAAAAGAAACATGTCAGAGTGTTTAAGCACTGTTTCAGTTGGAATATATATTTAGACACTGTATAGAAAATACTTGCATGCAGAAGAGCAGATATTAACATGTGTGTGAAATATGTGTTTTTAGTGTCTCATGCATTCAGAAAGGGGATGATCTCTGAATTTAATTTAAATGTAGCATTGTGATATGTTAAAGCACCATTCTTAGACTTTCCTTGTTACTGTTCTTTTTGCATTTACCAAGTAGCACCATCCTCTTATTTACGCAAGTTAGAAATCCAGAAGCAGTTCTAAAATTCTCATCCTGGAGTTCCCTACCTTCATGCTTCTCACTCAATAAATCACTCATTCCTGGCTCTCCTTTTCTACCCCTATGCTCTCATGCTCAGGGTCTGGCATCTGTGCCTCAACCTGCTTATCAAAGCCACTTCTAGTTTATTGTGAGCAGGGTCATTTTTAAGCCTTCCTCAGCCTCGGGCAATTGTACTTTTGAAAGTGCCACACTATATTTTATCAAATATATTACTCAAATCATATATTCAACATAATTTATAGGTAGCTATAGGAGAGCTGCATTTGATTAGTTGTAATATTAGTGTTGATAATAACGTGTTTATAATCTCAGTTTTGCAGATTGTGTCATGTCTGAAGCCATTTTTTTTAGGTGTTCGATATTTTTCTGTGTCCTTCCCAAATCCATAGTTCCTAGAGAATGTACTTTTATTATCACAAGGCTAAATAGCCCTGATATCAAAGCATCTGAGTGTAAGGACCATTATCCCAATAATTAGAACAGATACATGGGAACTGGAATAAGAAGTGTTTGTAGAACAAATACAAAAATCAAGAAAGAGATGGTGGTATTAATTAATATTCTGTATATCAGATGATAATAGTAAAAAGCCAGAATCTGTTGAGATATCAGTGGAATATCACCCTACAGAGTAATGGCTCAAGACAGAATGTGAACTGCTTGCATATTTAAAAAGAAACCATGGTGGCAAACCATGAATAGAAAGTGAAGTTCAGTAAGTCCCAAAACAATATTGAAGAATTGAAACTGATTGTCTAAGTGGTTAAATCACCTACTAATTTAATGACTTAGAGTTTCTAAGTCTTTGTTATTTCATCTTTAAAACTGAAATAATGAGAATACCATTTTCAGAAAGTTATTAAGAAATTTAAATATATAATCCATATACACTTAGTGTCATATCCGGCACATAGATATATTTGTTATTATTCTTATTCATAAAGCTCTATTAAACCAAAGCTGTTTTGTAATTTTTTTTTTTTTTTTTTTTTTTGAGTTGGGGTCTCATTCTGTTACCCAGGCAGGAGTGAAGTGACAAGATCATGGATTACTACAGCTTTGACCTCCTGAGCTCAGGCGATCCCTTTTGCTTCAACCTCCCATTCCCGGTTTTTTTTGTTTGTTTGTTTGTTTTAATTATAGGGGTGAGGTGTCATTCTGTTGCCTAGGCTGGGCTTGAACTCTTGGGCTCAAGCAATCCTCCTGCCTCAGCCTCCCAAAATTCTGGATATACATGTGTGAGTCACCATGCCCAGCCTGTTTTGTTGTTTTTATGGTCGCTATTAAACCTTAGGGCAGACCAGAAGATGTTACTGAGCTTGATTGGATCTTTTGTTGTGATTTTAAAGATGGAAAAGTGAATAAGAGTTATTTTAAGATGAAATATGTCAGTGCTCTAACATCCTTTGAAAAATCTAAATATTGGGCAACCCCTTCGGTTTCTCTCCCACTGTGGGAGTTTTCTGTTCTCTCAATAAATTCTGTTTTCTAAAAAAAGGGAAAGAAAGAAAGAAAAGAAGAAAAATCTAAATATTTATTTAGCGTAGGAGAAGGAAAGTCATAATTAAAAAGAGGGTACGCAGTTTGAAAGTACCTTTTCTCCTTGGGCTCATATAGCGCCAGTAAAGGAAAAGATAAAATAAATAATTTATAAACTATTATGTAACAAGGAACACCACCAACCCCAGGCTCTTAATGCTTTTGTGATTTTGATATGAATAAACCCTGATTCCCATTCTGACGTCAGTACTGCCACTGACTGTGTAAGACATTGGTCAAGTCAATTAACCTCTTTTGCTTTAGTTTCTTCATTTGTAATGTACAAGTAATATTACTTGTCACTTGCCAACCAGCAGTACTTCTACAGCTAATTGACTGTCTCAGCAGGGGTATTGCAAAGATTAGCTGATAAATTTTTTATGAATCCTGTGAAATATTAAATAAATGATGTAAAAAGTGCTAACAAGGGGACAGAACAAATTATTCCATGCATTAATTTGCTACTTTAGTCATATATGTGATCAAAAACCTTAAAAGAAGAAGCCATTGATAAAGTTAAAATAGGGTAGTTTACTAGGAATTATAGAGTGCTCTCTATTGCTGATGTTGTTTTTTTGTTTTGTTTTGTTTTGTTTTTGAGTTGGAGTCTCACTCTGTCGCCCAGACTGGAGTGCAGTGGCCACTCCCAGCCACTGCAGCCTCGACCTGCTGGGCTCTGGTGATCCTTCCGCCTCAGCCTTCCAAGTAGCTGGAACTATAGGTGCATGCTACCACACCCAGCTAATTTTTTGATTTATTGTAGAGATGAGGTCTCACCAAGTTGCCCAGGTGGGTCTCGAACCCATGGGCTCAGGCAATCCACTCACCTCAGCCTCCCAAGACGCGGGATTACAGGCTAAGCCACCGAGCCTATCTCGCTGATGTTATTTTTAAAATTCTTTGTTAAATTGCAAATGTAAAGAAGAGAAAGTGTGCTAAAGAAAATTTATCTTTTTAAATTTATAAAAAG
>CAUYQG010146665.1:0-13012 GCA_963574415.1 Tarsius wallacei
GTCTGGGCGACGGAGTGAGACTCCAACTCAAAAAAAAAAAAAAAAAATAGTTGCTCCCCTTTACTTCCCATCAAATCATACCATGTGATTTTCCTCATATTACTGTTATTTGAAGTTATCCTTTTGAGTTGCTTTTGGACAGTTGACCCTCTTAAGAGTAGGGTCCTGGCCGGGCTCGATGGCTCAGCCTGTCATCCCAGCACTTTGGGAGGTCGAGGCGAGTGGATTGCCTGACTCCATGGTTTGAGGCCAGCCCAGGCAACTTGGCAAGACCTCACCTCTACAATAAATCAAAAATTAGCCGGGCGTGGTAGTGCGTGCTTGTAGTTCCACCTACTTGCAAGGCTGAGGTGGAAGGATCGCCAGGGCCCAGCAGGTTAACGCTGGGGTGCCCGTGAGAGTGCTACTGCACTCCAAACTAGGCGACAGAGTGAGACTCTAACTCAAAAAAAAAAAAAGAGTAGCGTCCTGCTCTGTCTTCCTCCTGCCTGTACCTGCCACTAGTCTCGCAGAAGGCCTGGCACGAGCTAGTAGGTGCTCTGGAAACATTTCCTGAGTGATTTGTTGGAGGTGGCCTAGGTGGTGCCAAGTTGCTCCACTTGCTGCTCCCTTGGTGGGTGCGAGGACCAGGAATTCCTGTGACTTGCAGCTGGGCAGTCTCCTCTGACTTGGAGAGAAGCCTCCTCTTTCTCAAATGCTACCAAGCCACACCTCCTGCACACCCCTTCTTGCCAGAAACTGTACTTCCTACTTGCTTCCTGGGGCTGGAGACAGGTACCCTGGAGCAAATCAGAGGGTATGTTCCACGCTTCCAGTGGGTGGGGTGTTTCACCCTTCGGACCGTTCACTGCTGCGTGCCAGACCCTGGCTAGGTGTTGAGACATAGCGGTGACCTCCTCAGACATGATCCCTGCCATGGCGAGGACACAGATGATAAGGAGGTAAGTGGGTACATGCTGAAGACAGCCTGGGATGCCCTGGTGATGAGTAAATGCAACGGGGCTGCTGACATCTGCAGAGCATGGGGGTGCCGAGGCTCGGGGGCAGGGTTTGAGGAACACTGCGGAGTGGCGAGTAGAAGGCTCAGAGCTGGGCTTTAGACGTGGCCGTGTCTGGTGGTTCCCTCTCTCCTCCTTCCTTTCCCAAGCTGCAAGGGCTGATCTGTTTGTAAAAGGCGTGATGGAGTTACAGGGAGGAGAAGGGCAGCTCACAGAGGGCAGGAGTGGGCACCCAGCGTGGGGAAGCGTGTTACTGAAAGAGTTGCTCTCTGACCACCTTGTGAGGGGCCGCGTGTCTGGCAACTGACTTTTCCTCTCTCGCCAGCTCACAGATGTCACCTTGTACGCTGCTTCCTCAAATGGCTTTTTATCCCAGTCTAACAAACACCCTTGCGGATGCATTTACTTAAAAATTGTTTAAAGGATACCCCTTAGTCAGGGTCCGAGCAGAATACAGATGGCACACTCAAACAGGGAAACTGAGGAGCACTTAATCAAGGGCCCTTTGCAGAGATAGGCAGGGACGGGGAGCCACAAGCCCTGGGGGCATCTGGAGGCCCCAACAGGACAAGGGGAGCCTTTAGGCCGCCAGAGAGTGTAGCTGCTGATGGGGCGGGGCTGACCAGGAGAGGTGGGCCGCAGGGAGGACACCACCACGCCCCTCCAGTCTCTGCAGGGACATAGAGGAGGGGGACAGAGGTGGCCTGGGAATCTGGAGGGGCCAGTGACCAACGGCCTCTGCACCTCTGCCCCACTCCCCGGGCTTTCTTGGATGCCCAGGAGCCAAATTTTGGAGGTCAACCCCAGTTTATAGAAGGTGAAGTTTCCTGTGTGAATGTTGTGTTTGGGAGGGTGGGAGCTGCCTGGTTTCTCCTGGAGTGTGGGCTTTCATCAGGGTGCTGTGGGCTTTTGGTGGCCCCTTTTCCTAGGACAAGCGCATCGTCAGTAATCGGGTCTTGCCTTGTACGGTCACAGATTATAGGAACAGAAGAGCAAATTTGTCAGACACAAGGCCTGGCCCCTGGTGGGTGTGGCTGTTCAAATTGAGGCCTGAGCTGGCAAAACTTTACTTGCATAAATGGAAATGTGAATAGGTTATATTTCTGATTAATGCCATTTTCTGCTTAACCACTGGAAAAATTGGCCACAGAAGGCACTCTGGTCGTCAGCCCCTCGACAGTGTCATTCTGTTTGTGACTTCACAGGGACAATGGCAGCGGAGAAGTCAAGGAAAAGCTGGAAGGTCAAGGATGCGTCTGTGGAGCTTCTTTGTTCATTATGTATTTCTATCTCACGTGGTCTCCGTCCACCGAGTGCGCTGCTCCCGGGACCCCCAGAGGATAAGACTAGGGAGCTAGTGCTCGGAACACCAGAGCTATTTTTATTTGTGCGCAGGGCAAGGTGGTGGGGCTGCTGCAGGCCGAGGTTCAGCCAGCCCGACACAGGAATTAGATATTAAGGTGGAATTAGAAGCTTGAGTCTGAGGTGGTCCCTCGTGAGTGATGCATTCAGGATGGCATTATGACTTCCAAACCCTTCTGCAGAGAGAAGCAAGGGTGGATGAAGGAGCCGTTTTGGGGGCCAACCCTAAGCCCCAAGAAGGCCTGCGGGGGTCCATGAGTAGATTATGAATTGCTTCCCCAAATCACATTCTCTTCTCTTCCGTTGCTTCTTTTCACGAAGTTTTGCGACATTACATGGGCTCCTCTCGCCCACCCTGCCCTGAGTTAGCACGGGAAAAGTCCACTTCTTCTGTGATGCACGTGCAGGTCCCATGTTGTCAGTACTGCTTCCCCTGTAAGCAAGGGGTGGAGGAGGCATTCTGTCATTATTTTTAAAAATTAGACAGTGTTAAATACCACCATCACACTTACATGTTTCTATTTGTGAAAGTTTCACAGATTGCAGATAAGGCTTCGTCCTGCCCCTGCCCACCCCCAGGTCACCTGCTGTCCATTTTGGCCTGCGTGCCTCAAGACCTCCTGCTCCATTTTTACATGATCCCATATTTCACAGATTCTAAGACACACCTGAACATTCTGAAATCGAGATGCATCTCACAATTAGTGGCTTGTCCTGGTTTAATGGACAGTGCTTTTGTTTCTGTTTTTGGTGGTACATAAAATAATGGTGCATTTTACAATCCATGGTGTCTTACGTTCGATGGGATATAGTGTTATGCGTACCCATGGAAACAATGTTGTATTGATCTTTGATTAATGAAATGAATGATATCATGTTGGTTCTGCAGCTCATGCTTTTCCATTTAACGCTGTGCTTCGGAGCGCTTCCCTCGTGTGCCTTGCTCTCCCTGTTCTTTATTAACTGCTGAGTGGCATTGTGTAGCATGGATGTACCGTGGCTGATGCTGCTGGCCCCTGGAGATGGATGTCTAGGTTGTTTCCAGTTGTTGGGTGTAGTCAGCATTCTTCACGTGTCTCCCTGTAGAAGCACTTTTTTCCACGGTTGATAGTGAGGAGGGGAGTTGTTGGGCCCAGCCTTTATGTCATTCTCTTCCCTTCATTCCATCCCATTTCATCCCACCCACCCTATGCGTCCCATTCTGCCCCATCCTGTCCCCATCCCGTCCCATCTCATCTTATTCCTTTCCATCCTGTCTCCATCACATCCTATCCCATCCCATCCCATTCCGTCTTATCCCATCCCATCCCATCCCATCTTATCCCGTCCCATCACGTCTTATTCCATCCCATCCCGTTCCTTCCCATCCCATCCCATCCTGTTTTATTCTGTCCCATCCCATCTTATCCCATCCCATCCCACTCTGTTCTGTCCTATTCCATCCCATCCTGTGCCAATCTATCCCGGTTCCCCCTCACTCCATAATTGTTACCCTTGGTTTTAGATACTGTACATAGATCCATTTGGGGACTTTGGTGGATGTGGAAGGGAGTCAGAACATGTCTGCCCAGCAGCTTCTGGTCTAGCTGGAACTTCTGGTCTATTGAGACTTGGCCAAGAGCTCCACAGTACCCCCAAGTGAAGCCTGGCGTGGGGCACAGGTGTGGACATGATGCTGAGAAAAACTTGTTAGCCCTCATCTTATACTCTCTGGGTCCTCTCAGGCTGGCAAGCCCCGCAAGAATTTTTTAAAAATGTGTCTGTGTACTGCCGCATGTCACCTCTTCTGTGGTGCATGAGAGAGCACCTTCTCCAGTCGGGTTCCTTGGGGCCAGACACCTGTCTGCCTTGTTGTGGCTGTCTCCTCTCTTGTTTTTGCACTACTGAGAGAAAAGTCACCCATCATTGCTGTGGCACCTGGCTGCTCTCCCACCAAGATGCAGAAGCCAGGGGGGTGGAGGTGGGTGGTGCCTCCCTCACCACTCTGCTGCCTGGTGCCTTTGAGCAGAGGGTGCCAGTCTGTCCTGGAACGGCTGCAGGCTGTGCTTCTCCACTTCTAAGGACTTAAGATCACTGGGAACCCTGTGAAAATGCAGGTTCTAAGTGAGCAGACTAGGGGTGACTGAGACTCCGCATTTCTTTTTTCTTTTTTTTAGATTAAAAAAAGAGTTTATTTGTTTGTTTATTTATTTATTTATTTGAGTTGGAGTCTCATTGTCATCCAGACTGGAGTGCAGTGGCCGCAGCCTCGACCTGCTGGGCTCTTGGCGTTCCAAGTATCTGGAACTATAGGCGCGCACTACCACGCCCGGCTGATTTTTGATTTATTGTAGAGATGAGGTCTCGCCAAGTTGGCCAGGCGGGTCTCGAACCCTCGGGCTCAGGCAATCCACTCACCTCAGCCTCCCAAAGCCGCGGGATTACAGGCTGAGTCACTGAGCCAGCTTAGAGTTTATTTAAAAGTAAATTAGAGAAAGAGAAGATTCACCTCCCCAAGGTGGGGGAGGGGGCCAGAGCCAGGAAAGGAAGCATGGAGAGACTCTGCATTTTTTTTTTTTTTTTTTGAGTTGGAGTCTCACTATGTAACCCAGACTGGAGTGCAGTGGCCGCTCCTGGCCACCGCAGCCTCGACCTGCTGGGCTCCAGCGATCTTTCCGCCTCAGCCTTCCAAGTAGCTGGAACTACAGGCGCTTTTTACAAGCACTTTGAGTAGCAAGGACTTTAGGAACGACATACAAACTGGGGACAGGGAGGACCTGGGATGTGTGAAAAGAGAGTTTTGCAGGGCATAGGGGTTTTCTAGGGTCAGAGCTGAACATATCTGGCATCTCCCATCTTCAGATTATTTTTCTTTTCACTTTGGCTCACTGCTCTCCAGCAGTCATGTGCAGGTCAGGAGAGAGTTTGTTGGCTTGTTTTCAACTGATTTGTGCTAGGGTTTCCACTCGGAGTGGACTTCTTCATTCGGAGGGACTGTCACCTCTGCTTGGCAGGCCATTCAGTGCCTCGACCTTGCTCACTAGATGCCAGCAGTGACCTCCCCGATTATCGTGGCTGGCTTAGTCTGCTTTGGCTGCTATAACAAAATGCCTTAGACTGGGCAATTTATAAACAGCAGAAGTGTATTGCTCACTGTTCTGAAGGCCGGGAAGTCCTAGACCAAGGAGGTCTGGTATCTGGTGAGGGCCCGTATCTCATAAGTGATGCCTTCTATGTGTCCTCACTTGGTGGAGTGGTAAGAAGGAACCAATGAGCGCCTGCAGGCCTCTGTTCTGTGGACACTAATCCCATTTGTGGGGGTGGACTCCTCAAGTCCTAATCAGCTCCTAAAGGCCCCACCTCTTGACACAATCACTTTTGCTAGGTTGGGGGCACATAAACATTCAGTCCATAGCAGTGGCACTTGAAAAATGCCCCCGAAGGACAGTGCGGCATCGGTTGAGAACCACTGGGCTGGATGCGCCTACTGAGGGCAGGTTCGTGGTCTAGTTTCCACAGGCCCAGTGGCTGGCTCCGTGCCTGGAATGGTGGCGTAGGGGTTTGAGACGTGTGTGGCATGAAAGAAGGTGGTCTCTTGGGCACGAAGAGGATGCCATTCCTAAGAAGCCCTGCTTCATGGAGTGAGATTTGTGTGCCCCTGCTGCACTCAGCAGGGTGGCCGTGCTGAGGACGGCACTGTCTTGACCTCGAGGGCTAGTTGGGGAGACAGGACACAGGAAGTGATGCCTTCTGGACCTCAGCTGTTTCCCAACTCTCCCCCAGCGCCGAGGCTGCATTTCCTTATGAGGCACTGTGTGGAGCATTTGGGTTTTGGCGTATCTGGCTGTGTGTTCTGGAGGATGTGGCCTGTCTTGTTCTTCCTCATGTCCTCAGGGCCTGGCACGTAGTGGGTGCCTTGCAGATGTTTGCTGAAAGTACTATTTGACGATTCCCTGGGGTTGTCGGCTCTTCCCTAGTGCTCAGTGATGGGTTTATTTTGTTTCACTGAAGATGGAATTTTGTATGTGAACCACAACACTGCCCTCCATTCATTTATACAGTCTGTTTATTCGTTCACCAAATATTTATTGGGCACCTGCCAGGTGGCGGGCACTGTGCTGAAGCAGAGGCATGCTGGGAAGGGAGGCAGGCCTGGTGCCCACTGTGGAGCTGAAATGTGCCGGGGAGTAGACATTGGTCCAAGGATTGTACACACGGTGGGGAAATTATAGCTGCCTCCCGGCACTTCCAGGGGAAGGTACTTCCCTGGTGCTGTGTGGAAGTTCTGGGCGGGCCCTCACTGGGCTGCTAGGTGGGCCCTGGAGGATGGTGGTGTCCCCAGAGGGGAAGTTGGAGCTAAGATCTACAAGGGAGCACTGAGGACACCAGGATTTCTTTAAGCTTTAGAGTACTTTTCTGTGCCCAGGGCTCTTTTCTTTCCATCCCTGTCCCACCATCCCTTTCACAGCCAAGTGCCCACTGTGGGCCACGTTGCACTGGGCTTTGGGTGGGGTCCCTGCCCGCCACCTCTTTCTGCTGCTGCCCAGGCCTGCTCAAGCGTGATGCAGACTCTCCTTCCCCAGGGACATTCCCAAACCTGAAGCCCCGACAGACCCCTCGTTGCTGAGTAGGGTCACATGGTGACAGTAATAGGAATTGCAGACTTGTGGGCCCAAGATCAAGTTCTGCCATTGGCTTTGCTTAGATCAAAAACTTTTAAACAGCTAAAAAAATTTGCTGGGCGCGGTGACTTATGCCTATAATTCCAGCACTTTGGGAGGTGGAGGCGAGAGGATTACCTGAACTCAGGGGTTCGAGACCAGCCTGAGCAATATGGTGAGCCCTCATCTCTACAGTCAATCAAAAAATTAGCCAGGTGTGGTAGCACAAGCCTGTGGTTCCAGCGACTTGGTGAGGATGTGAAGTTCTGGTGAGGATATGGAGAACAGATATTCTTTTTTTTTTTTTTGAGTTGGAGTCTCACTCTGTCGCCCAGGCTGGAGTGCAGTGGCACATGCACGGTCACTGTCACTTCAGCATCGACTTGCTAGGCTCCAGCGATCCTTCCGTCTCAGCCTTCCAGGGAGCCGGAACTACAGGCGCGCGCTACCACGCCCAACTAATTTTTTATTTATTGTAGAGACAAGGTCTTGCCAGGTTGCCCGGGCTGGTCTCGAACCCGTGGGTTTAGGCAATCCACTCACCTCGGCCTCCCGAAAGGCTGGGATTACAGGCTGAGCCACCGAGCCCAGCAGAGAACAGATACTCTTACATCCTGTTAGAGGAATATGGGTTGGTATAACACTTTGGAAAAATTTTTATAGTACTTACCAAAGTTGAAGTTATATATAACTTTTTTTTTTTTTGAGAAAGCAGGATTTATTGAGAAGACAGAAAAGCTCCCACAGTGGGAGGGGACCAGAGGGGGTTGCCCATATATAACTTTTGATTCAACAATACCATTCACAGGAAAGTACCCAACAGAAATATGAACATACAGTCTCTAAAAGACATGTACAAGAATGTTCATTGCAGCTTTATTTATAATTATCTCAAACTGGAAACTGGCTTACAGTCTGTCAATGGAAGAATGAATAAACAAAGAGTGGTATATTCATAACATAAAATACTACTCAGCAAAGTAAAAGAATTTCAACAGCTAAATATAATCCCTTTGGTGAATCTCAAAAACACTGTTGAGTGGAAGAAGCCAAATTCACAAGAATAAATATTGTATAATTTTATTTATATAAAATTTAAATAAGGCCAAAAAAAAAAATCTATGGTGTTTAGGATTCCACACTTAGTAAGTAAAGAAAAGCAAGGAAGTGAATTATCACAGAAGCTAAGAGAATAATTAACTCTAGAAAGAAAAGGAGGAACAGTGATTGGGAAGAATTTCCTGTGGGATTTCTGGAATATTAACAATTTTGTATTTGTTGACTAAGGTGTTGCTTTGTGAAATCTCATCAAGCTGTTTTGTACCCGTTACTGTTTCTATGTTAGACTGGCCCAAGAAGAAATAAAAAAGTTGGAAAAACCAATAGCCATAGAAGAAACTGAAATTGTAGCTAAGATCTGCTTTCCCAAAAGAATAATATCTTCTGACACTATGATCAGGTTCTATCAAATTTTCAAGGAACAAATATTTTCTACCTTATGCAACTGTTTCTGTGCTAGCATAACCCTTAACCAGAAGTGAGGAAAACAAAATAAATTAAAAATACAGACTAAGTTCATTTATAAATAGATACCCACATTCTAAAAGAAAACACTAACACATCAAATCTAGCAATTCGTTAAAAGAATAATCATGAACAAGCCAGATTTATCCCAGGAATGAAAGAGAGTTTCAGCACCAGAATATCTATAATGTAATCCACTAGGGAAGCAAAATAAAGGGGGAAGATGGTATGAACATCACTTTTGGTGGATGCCACACAAGCATTTCTGTGTGATCTCTCCGTATAATGGGAAATCATTCAGCTATCAAAGGAATGATGTACTGATACATGATGTAACACTGAGCAACCTTGAGGATATTATGCCAAGTAAAAGAGACAGATACAAAAGGCCACAGGGTGCCTGATTCTATTTCCTTGAAATGTGCAGAAGGAGCAGATCCATAGAGACATCATTTTTCTATCCCAGCAATAACAACAACAAAAAAACCACCTCAACCAAGTGAGGCTTATTCCAGGAATGCAAGCATGGTTCATTATTAGTAACTGTACCCATATGACACTATATTAATAGATCGTAGGACAAAGCAGTATAATCATCTCAATAGATACTGAAATGTCATTTAGCAAAACTGAACATCCATTCCTGATTTAACAAACAAGCCAAAATCAAAAACAAAACCCAGAAAGTCTTAGTATCTCAAGAATAGCTAGATTTTTCCATGATAAAAGTCCAGCATCAGACTTTAATTTTAATTACAATAAAAAGAAGATATTATACTTTAATAATGTTCTGGAAATCTTAACCAGTACAATTAAGTAAGGAAATAACTTGCCCGGCTCGGTGGCTCAGCCTGTAATCCCGCGCCTTTGGGAGGCTGAGGTGAGTGGATTGCCTGAGCCCGCGGGTTCGAGACCCGCCTGGGCAACTTGGTGAGATCTCATCTCTACAATAAATCAAAAAATCAGCCGGGCGTGGTAGCGCGTGCTTGTAGATCCAGCTACTCGGAAGGCTGAGGCGGAAGGATCGCCGGAGCCCAGCAGGTCGAGGCTGCGGTGGCCGGGAGCGGCCACTGCACTCCAGTCTGGGCGACAGAGTGAGACTCCAACCCAAAAAAAAATTAAAAAAAAGAAAGAAATAAAATAACTTAAGAGGCAAAATTACCTCTTTTTTTTTTTTGAGTTGGAGTCTCACTTCGTCGCCCAGACTGGAGTGCAGTGGCAAGCTCCCAGCCACTGCAGCCTCGACCTGCTGGCCTCTGGCGATCCTTCTGCCTCAGCCTTCCGAGTAGCTGGAACTACCGGCGCGCGCTACGACGCCCGGCTAATTTTTTATTGTAGAGATGAGGTCTCGCCAAGTTGCCCGGACGGGTCTCGAACCTGCGGGCTCAGGCAATCCACTCACCAAGGCCTCCCAAAGCGCTGGGATTACAGGCTGAGCCACCGAGCCCAGCCAGAATTTCCTTATTTTTAAGGATGAATAATATTCCATTGAATGGACAGAGTTTATCCATTTATCTGTGGATAGACACGTGGGTTGTTTCCTCCTTTCACTATTAAGAATAACTTAAAGTCAACATTTGGAATTCCAGTGTGGAGCATGCTGTTCACGTCCCTGCACCCGGTTCCTTTGGGTGCGAACCTAGGCGTGGCATTGCTGTGTCCTACAGTAACTCTACGTGTAGCGGTGAGAACCACCGCTGTTTTTGACAGCGCACGCGCCAGCATTGCATGAAGAGTCCAGATTCTCCACATCCTCAGCAACACTTACTGCTTTCGTTGTTGATAAACAGCTTTAGTGATATTTTCATCACAAACAACATATTCGTTGCAACAACTTATAGATTACGGAGAGGAAAAAAATATTTACTTCCAACCCCACCACCTAGCGATGACCACGACCAGTTTTGTTCTGGTGATACTGCTTTTCACGAGAGTGGCTTGTTTGACTTCCAAGCACTGTTTTTCTGACTGGCAGGGTGGGAGCGAGGGGAGGCGGAGAGGGCCGGGACGACTCTGAAGCCCGGCTAGGGGCGCCCGCGGGGTGCGGGTCGCCCCGACTGCGCTCGCTGCTTGCTCACAGGCTCGTTATTGACGTGATCAGGATCCCGGGACTCGCCGAGCTCAAAGCCTCCGGCCTCATCTGCAGAGTGGCGACAGGGAGGTTAGGAGAGCGACCCGGGGACCCGGCGCAAACCTCCCCGCGCGGCCCTGCGGCCGGCGAGACGCGGGGGCGGGCCGTGCCCTCCACGCCGCCATCGCTTCCCCGCGGCCCAAGCCGGCGCCAGGAGCCGCGCGCCCATTGGCCAGGAGCGCGGCCGGCCGGGCCAATCACGGAGCGGCGGCCCGGCGCCCAATGAGAGCGCGGCAGGCGGGTGGCGAGCCGGGCGCGTGCGCACTGGGCCCTGCGCGGGTCGCCTGGCGCGGGGGCGGCGGCGCCCGGGCCCGCCTCCGGGTCCTTCCGCCCCGGCGCGATGCGGCGACTGCCTTTGAAGTCGGGGCGCCGTCCGGCCTCCCGGCGGGGCCCGGGCGGGGGTCTCGCACGTGCGCCCACCGCGGTCCGAGGGTCCGGCCGCCCGCCCGCGCCTCGCGCTCCCCCACCCGCCGACGGGGCCCGGGGCGGGAGCGTTTTGTTCTGCCGCGGAGCTGTCATGACTGCGGGAGAATAAACGTTTCAGTACAAAAGCGGGAGGCAGAATTTACGAGACAGGCTCCTCGGAGGCCCGGTGGGCGACATCTGGCTGCGGCTTTCTGCGAGAGGGGGGTTCCTTTATCCGCAGACAAAAGAGTCCCCGGTCTGGAATGCCGCGGCGGCGGGGGTCCCTCAGCCCCTCGGGGCGAACGGGGGCGGAGGCGCGCTGGGGGTCTCTTGGCGGGGCGGATTGCGCCCCCCCGCCCAGCTCTGGGACTGGCCTCCCCGCCGTGCGCCGCCCCTCCCTCCCCTAGGCCGCCTCGCCCCTCCTGGTCCCTTTGCTCCCCTCCCCCTCCCGGTCCTTCTCCGCCCCTCCCCCAGCCCTGCCGCTGAGCTGCAAGGTTAAGAGAAAAGGCTTCGGGAGAATTTTCATGAAGTCAGCTCTGCTTCGGGGGATAGCTAATAGAATCAAGGGCGGCTGCGACTCCCACCCCTTCCGAGGAAATAGCCCATCACGGGTTCCAAAGGCCCCCCGGGACCGCCGGGATGTTCAGGGCAGGGTGCTGCCTCCTCCTTCTGATGCCCGGTTTCCCGGCGCCGCTGCCATCTTGCTGGTCCACCGGCCTCTGGCCCCGCTTTTGTCTGCGAAGGTCGCCAAGGGGGCGGAGGGCGCTGCTGATGGGGGCCTGCGGGTGTCCTGGCCTCTCCTTCCCAGGTGTCCTGGGCGGGGCTCTGCACAAAGGCCACAGGGACCCGCAGCTTCAGTTCCAAGAAAACCTCTCCCATGAGACTAAGCCTCTGCTGACCCGGGCCGCCCTAGAGGCCAGAGCTGAGGCCAGGACCTCGGGCCAGTTGGGGCCTCCGGGAAGGGGAATGGACTGGGTGGCAAGGCGAGGCTGACCAGCCCTTGCTGCGCGGAACTTCCTCTGCCCAGAGGAAAGAGAAAATGGAGGCCAGGCTTTCCAGGGAGCCCAGCTCCAAGGAAGCAGCACTTTGCAGAAGGACAGGGGTCCCAAGGTCAGCAGCACTTCAGCCAAGTGCAGTAATGGGGGTGGACTTCAGGGACGTGTGACCACGTGGACAGCAGGGACCCATAGGTCAGGAGGCTCCCTGCTTTCTAAAAGAAAAGACCCACACCAGCTTCATCTCTCTATCACTCCAACCTTCCTACCTACCTACCCCCTTTTGCTGTGGTGGGGCCTCCAGGGATCATGTTAGATCATCACTGGGCCTTTCCTCCTCAAGGGTTGGGTGCTGTGGATCCAGAACCTCAAGTCTTAGAGGGAGGAGCAGAGGCAGGCCAACCATGAGGCCTGTGGACCCAGGGCTGGGCTCTGCCTCTGATCGGCATGTGAAATCTCTATAGTTCACAGGGCTTGGAGCTCAGTGCTCTGTGCACACTGGGAATTAAAAATGCACACCTGCCTGCACTGCGCTGCTGGAGAGCTGACACTCTGCCCACCCAGCACTCGAACAGAAGCCAAAGAATGCTCAGGGACCCACAGGCCCCACCTACCCTGACCTTTTCCCTGCACTAACCCCCTCACTCTTACTGGCCTCCCTGCAATTCCTGGAATATGCCCAGGCCTGTGCTTGCCCCGGGGCCTATGCACTGTCCGTCCCTCGGGGGCCCCTCTCTTTTAGCTCTAGGTTCCCCCACCTACTCCTTCAAATCTTTGCTCAAATGTCTTCTCAAAGGGACCTCCCTGTCCCCCTATCTAAACTTTCAATTAGCCTAGGCAACATAGCAAAGATTTGAAGGAGTAGGTGGGGGAACCTAGAGCTAAAAGAGAGGGGCCCCCGAGGGACGGACAGTGCATAGGCCCCGGGGCAAGCACAGGCCTGGGCATATTCCAGGA
>CAUYQG010146670.1:0-16885 GCA_963574415.1 Tarsius wallacei
ACTTTGTCTTTTCAGAAACAGACTTCCTGGTGCCAGGTATTAGAGATATCTCATAGCGGTAATCAAGCTTGCCTAAAGGGAATTTACAAGGCCCAAGACATCATACATTGGTCAAGGATTGTGAAAGTCATGACACTTGCAACTACAAATGTCATGACCGCCCAGAGGGGGAGCAGGTGGGGACTCAATCTTCCAGTAGAATGGGCCCTATCTACAGAGAAGCCAAGGATCTTCCGAAGCTACCCACTGGGAATGCCTAGGAGATAAGGGGAAGTGCACCGTCCACTAGTTCTAAGGAATGTCTTTTGGGAAGGTGCAGGAGAATTAGAATCCTTGTCATGCCCTTCTCTAGGGGCTATGATAATGGGGGCGGGCATTAGTGGGTCTCTGTGTCACAGGGTCTCCACAACAGCCACAGGTGGTCGATAAGGAAGTCACGGCAGTCACGTGCAACATCTCCAAGGAAAGGATTTAAGCCAGGGCTTTGGGGGGGCTATGACACCACACTCACCTAGAGTGTAGGCCCACTCCCTGTCTGAGGGGGGTGAACTTTTCTTAAATAAATCTTTTCTTCTCTCAACTCTGTGTGGTGAAATTCTTTGCATTTACTCAGATCTCTGGGTTGCCAGCGTGCACCTCCGGCTTGCCAGCCCCAGCGGTGCTGTGCCTCTCCACCCTCACCCTGTCCGTACCCTAACAGTTACCTCCTAGTTAGGAGGGCACGGCTCCTTCCGTGCCTTTCCACATTCCTGGGACCAACCAGCACTGCACAGAGAGGAAGCTGAAACTCACGCACAGTGAGAGGCAGACACAGTCCTCTAGAGCGAGGAGGGCGAGGAGAGGCTCGACTCTTTGGGGGCAGTCCATAGTAACCACAGCAGCGAAAAATAGCCAATGCTACTCATTTTTGGTGTATCGTATAAATAACTATTCCTTTAAATATGTAGGCTATAGCTGCCTTTGCTTTGAGTCTCTCGTTCCAGCTTTAGAGGACTTAGGGTTTGGGGGCAAATACGGCTCCGCAGCCAAGGTGGAGGAGCAGGAACACGTGAGCAGCCTGGAAGCGCCAAGCAACGAACGGATGCTCGCAGGAAGGAGCCCACTGGGGTGCTTCGCAGACTAGATCTGCCCTAGAAACACTAGAAACCGTGACCAGGGAGTGTCCTCTCCCGCTAACGGCCGCCTTTGCCAACGCTGAGAGCGCAACCGGGAGGGTACAAATGCCCTCGTTGCTCCTCTTCTTAGGAAGCTAGATTCTCTGGTGGGGGAATGTCTGTGCTTATCCATTCTGAAGGATAAGTATGATAGCGGCAGATTATTTTAGTTTTTCCTTCGTCTGAGTACGTTTTTATCTGTCCTTCATTCTTGAAGTGTATTTTTTTCTGGCTGACAGTTCTTTTCTTTCAATAACGGAAAAATGTGCTACTTCCTTTCGACCTTGAGTTTCTTATGAGAAATCTATTGTCACTTGCAACGTTTTCCCCCTACAAGTAAGGTGTCATATCTTTCTCTTGGCTTTTAAGACTTTTTCTTTGTCTTTAGTTTTCAGAAATTTGACTATCATGTCCCATGGAATGTCTCTGTGTTTGTCCTGTTTGGTGTTTGCTAGACTAAGCTTCTTGAATCTGTAGGTTTGTCTGTTGGTAAGTTTTCAGTCATTTTTCTTCAAATATTTTTTCAGAACTACCTCTTTTCTACTCTCCTGCAACTCCCGTGGCAAGAACATTAGCTATTCTGTTATAGTCCTATTTCTCTCTCTGTTGGTCATACTGTTCAGTTGTTCATATTGTTGTTCTATTGTCAGATTCACCAATTCTTTTCTTCATTAGTTGAGCCCATCATTTGGTGTATTTAAAGTGGTCAGTATACTTTATCTTTAGTATAGTTTTAAATTTACATAGTATAGTTTTAGATTTACAAAATAATTGAGCAGATAGTACATACTTCCATTTGCCCACTCCACTTTCTTGCCAGTTTCCCCTGTTGTTAATGTCTTCTTGCATTATGGTGGTACATGTGTTACAATTAATAAACCATTATTGATGCATTATTAACAACAGTGCATATTTTACATTAAGTTTCACTCTGTATTGTACAACTCTCTGGGTTTTGACAAATGCATAAAGTAATACACCTTTACAACTTCGTACAGAATAATTTTATCACCCTAAAAAATTTTGTGCTTCAATCATTTATCCCTTGTCTCTTTCCCCTAACTTTCTGGCAAACACTGATCTTTTTACCATCTTTGTCTTTTCCAGAATGTCAGTAGTCGGACTCATACAGTATGTAACCTTTTCAGGTTGACTTCTTTCACTTAGCAATAAGCATTTGACATTCTACTATGTCTTTTTTTTTTTTTTTTTTTAAGAGACAGAGTCTTGCTTTGTCACCCAGACTGGAGTGCAAAGGCGCAATCATGATTCATTGTAACCTCGAGCTCCTGGGCTCAAGCAATCCTCTCACCTCAGCCTCCTGAATTGCTAGACTACAAGTGCACACCACCATGACAAGCTAATTTATTATTATTGTTGTTGTTATTGTTATTGATAGAGACTGTGTCTCTCTATGTTGCCTGGGCCAGTCTGGAACTTCTGGCCTCAAGTGACCCTCCCACTTTAGCCTCCCAAAGCACTGAATTACAGGTATGAGCTACTGTGCTCAACCTCTTCTGTGTCTTTTCATGGTTTGATAGCTCATTTCTTTTTATCCCTGAATAATAATTCATTGTACGAATCTACCAATTTGGCCTCTATCCAGCTATTGAAGCACATCCTGCTTGCTTCAAGTTTGGGGAAATTATGACTAAAGCAGATATGAACATTCATGTGCAGGTTTTTGTGCGAACATAAATTTTCAACTCAGTTGAGTAAAGAACTAGTAATGCAACTGCTGGATTGTGCGGATGGTAAGAGTATGTTTTGCTTTGTAATGGCTAACTTCCAAATTGTCTTTCAAAGTATTTGCACATATACCCATCAGCAATGAATGAGTTCCTGTTGCTCCACATCTCCACCTGAATTTGGCATTGCCTTTTTTTTTTGCCACTCTAATAGCTGTGTAATGCTATCTCATTGTTCTTTTAATTTGTAATTCCCTAATGAGTATAATATTGAGCATCTTCTCATATGCCTATTTACCATCTGTATATCTTCTTTAGTGAGGTGGCTGTTAGGATATCCTGCTATTTTTAAAATCATGTTGCTCATTTTCTTATTGTTGAGTTGTAAGAATCCATTGTATATTTTGGATACAAGTCCTTTACTGAGTATGTATTTTGGAAATATTTTTCCCATCTGTGGCTCCCCTCTTCATTCTCTTAACAGTTTCTTTAGCAGCAGCAATAGTTTTTAATTTTAATAAAATCAAACTTATTGATTTCTCTTTCATGCATTGTGCTTTTGGTTGTATCTAAAAACTCATTGCCAACCCAGTTAACTAGATTTTCTCCTATGTTATCTTCTAGAAATGTTATGGTTCTGCATTCTACATTTAGATCTCTGATCATTTTGAGCTAATTTTTGTGAAAGGTGTAAGGTCTGAACATAGATTCTCCTTTTTTATAACGTGGGTGTACACTTTTTAAGCACCACTTGTTGAAAAGACTATACTTTTTCATTTAATTGTCTTTGTTTCTTTGTCAAAGCTCATCTGACTATATTTGCATGGTTCATAGTAAGTTGTATTTTCATTTTCACTTAGTTCAAAATATTTTTTGAATTTCTTGAGACTTCATTGATCCATGTGTTATTTAAAAGTATATTGTTTACTCTCCAAGTATTTTGAGATTCTCCAGCAATCTTTCTGTTATTGATTTCTAGTTTAATTCCATTGTGGTCTGAGAGCAGACATTGTACAATGTCTGTACTTTTAAATGTGTTAAGTTGTATTTTTTTTTTTAGATAGAGTTTCACTCTGTCACCCAGGCTGGAGTGCAGTGGCACGCTCACAGCCACCGCAGCCTCAACCTGCTGGGCTTAGGCAATCCTTCCGCCTCAGTCTTCCAAGTAGGTGGAACTACAGGCGCACGCTACCTTGCCCAGATTATTTTTTTATTTATTGTAGAAATGAGGACTCACCAAATTGCCCAGGCTGGTCTCGAACCCCCAGACTCAGGCAATCCTCTTGCCTCGGCCTCCCAAAGTGCTGGGATTACAGGCTGAGCTACCACACCCAGCCGTTAAGTTGTATTTTATTGCCAGAATGGAATCTATTTTGGCGAATGTTCCATGTGAGTTTGAAAACAATGTGTATTGTTGTTAAATGAAGTATTCTATAAAGGTCAATTAGGTATGGTTCAGTGATCATGCATTCAGTTCCACCATATCATTACTGATTCTGCCTGCTGGATCTGTTAGTAATAGAGGAATGCTGAAATCTCCAACTATGATAGTGGCTTCATTTATTTCTCCTTGCAGTTCGATCTCATTTTTGACACACGTATTTTGATGATCTGGTTGTTAGGCATGTACAGATTAAGAACTACTTTGTCTCTTTTTGGCATTATGAAATGCTTCCCTTTATCCCTGATCATTTTCTTTGCCCTGAAGTCTACTTTGTCTAAGCTTAATATAGATACTCTGACATTATTTTAATGTCAGTATGATATATATGTCTTCATCCATTTATTTTTGTGTGTATGTTAAAATATACAAAACATAAAATTTACTATTTAACAATTTTAAGTACTGTGTTCAATGAAGTGGCATTAAGTACATTCGCATTATTGTGCAACCATCACCACCATTTTTCTCCAGAACTTTTACATCTTCCCAAACCGAAACTCTGTATTCATTAAACAGTAACTCCCCATTTCCTTTCTGGCCCAGTCATGGATTCTATTTTCCATCTCTATTAATTTGACTATTTTGGGTAACTCACATAAGCAGAATCATATAATCTTTGTCCTTTTGCATCTGGCTTAGCATAATGTCTTCAAGGTTTATCTAATGTTGTAGCATGTATCAGAATTTTGCTCCTTGCAACCCACTGTGAGGCCTGGGAACTCTTTCAAAGAAGAAAGCTGCAGCCATCTTAGGACTTAGGTCATTTAGTTTCCATTTTTCAGGGATCCCTGTCCTTCATTGTTTAGTGTCCAGTGTTTTGAAAACCATTGGTTCACACATTCTATTTTTTGGTGTTGTTTTAGGTAGGATTATAAATCTAATCCATGTTACTCCATCTTGGCTAGAAGTTCATCTATTGAATTTTTATTTCAGATCATTTGTGTTTTAGTTTTAGAATTCCTATCTGGTTCCTTTAAAAAAATAATTTATATTTCTATACTGAGATGTTCAATTTGCTCATTTATTATGAGCATATTTTTCTTTATGTCCTTAGGCATAGTTTTGAAAGCCACTTCAAACTCTGTCTTCCAGGTGGTGTACAGCAGCTAAAATCTCTATCCACCCTAAAATGGCTTGGATTTTTGGTTCAGATGTCAGACAGCTATATTAGCTGATTTTATGTGCAAAATTTGAAGCTCCCCCGACGTACATCTTTCTTGGATTTCTGCCCTCACTTTCTAGTTGTTGTAGCAGCCTCAAACTTTATCCTCTGGCTCAGCTAATAAGATTATTTGTTACTACCTGAGTTGTAGCTGCCCTACATAGTGCTAGCTGGGATCTGCCCACAGATTAAAAACAGAAAACTCACTCTGCCACTCCCTTCTTCCAAGTGTTTGACCCTCCTCCAGTTTATACTTACATCAGTTCCTTCATGCAGGTGGTTTTAATTTTTCAGTATTTTTCAGATTTCATAGTTGCTATAAACTATAACATTGGCAGGTTTGGTGCTTGGTGAGGGCTTTCTTTCTGGTTCATAGATGGTGCCTTCTTGTTATGTCCTCACATGGTGGAAACGGTAAGCAGCCTGTCTCAAACCTCTTTTATAAGGCCCTGATCCCAGGCATGAGAGCTTGGCCTTCATGACCTAATTACCTCCCAAAGGTCCCCACCTCTTAATGCCATCACCTTAGGGGTTAAGATGTCAACATACAGGTTTACCTTGTTTTTTTGGCACATCACTTTATTCTGCTTCACAGATAATGCATTTTTTACTAAATGAAGGTTTGAAGCAATCCTGTATAAAGCAAGTCTATCAGTGCCATTTTCCAACAGCATGTACTCACTTCATGTCTCTGTGTTAGATTTTGATAAGTCTTGCAATATCTCATTATTGTTGTATTTTTTCATGCTGATCTGTGGTCAGAGATCTTTGATGTTACTATTATAGATGTTTTACGGTGCTACAAACCGTATCCATAAGAAGACAAACAATTGATAAATGTTGTGTGTTCTGACTACTCCACTGACTGGCTAGTCTCCTGTCTCTCTCCGTCTCCCAGGCCTCCCTGTTTCCTGAAATAATATTGAAAGTAGGCCAATCGCTAACCCTAAAACAGCTTCTAAGTGTTCAAATGAAATGAAGAGTCACATGACTCTCATTTAAAATCAAAAGTTAGAAATGATTAAGCTTAGCAGAGATAGGCTGAAAGCTAGGCTTCTTGCACCAAACCAAATTAACAAAGTTTTGAATCGAAAGTAAAAGTTATTGAAGGAAATTTCAAGTGCTACTCCAATGAACACACAAATGATTAGAAAGTGCCTTATTGCTGATATAGAGAAAGTTTTAGTGGTCTGGATAAAACATCAAACCAGCTGCAACATTCCATTAAGCCAAAGCCTAATCCAGAATAAGCCCATAATTTTAATCCTATGGTGGCTGAAAGAGGTGAGGAAGCTGAAGAAGAAACATTTGAAGCCAGAAGAGATTGGTTCATGAAGTTTAAGGAAATAAGCCACCTGGATAACGTAAAAGCACAAGGTGAAGCAAGGTATTCAGAAGAAACAGCTAAGATAATTGCTAAGTTGTAGCAAGGTATCCAGAAGAAACAGCTAAGATAATTGATGAATGTGGCAATAATAAACAACATATTTTCAATGTAGACACAACAGCCTTCTTGCTGAAATACGATGCCATCCAGGACTTTCATAGCTAGAGAGGAAATGAAGTGCCTGGCTTCAAAGCATCAAAGGACAGGCTGACCCTCTGGCTAGGGGTTAATGCAGCTGGTGTTTTTAAGTTGAAGCCAATGCTCATTTACTATTCTGAACATCCTAGGGTCTTTAAGAATTATGTTAAATCAACTTCTTCTTTGCTCTGTAAATGGAACAACAAAGCCTGGATGAAAGTACATCTGTTTACAGCATGGTTTACTGAATATTTGAAGTGCACTGTTGAGAGCTACTGCTCAGAAAGATTCCTTTCCAAATATTATTGCCCATTGACAATGCACCTAGTCACCCAAGAGCTCTGATGGTGATGTATGAAAAAGTTAATGTTGTTTTCATACTGCTTAACACAATACCCTTTCTGCAGCCCATAGATCAAGAAATAATTTTTGACTTGTAAGTCTTTTTATTTAAGAAATACATTTTGTCTCACATGTACCCCACAACTCTAAAATAAAAATAAAATGATTTAAAAATAAACATTAAATATATAAAAGTTAAAAAAAATGATCAAAAAAAAAAAAAAAGAAATACATTTTATAAGGCCATAGAGAGCGATTCCTCTGATGGATCTGAACAAAGTAAATTTAAAACCTTCTGGATTCACTGTTCTAGATGCCATTAAGAACATTCATGATTCATGGGAGGAGGGCAAAATAACAACATTAACGGGAGTTTGGAAGAAGTTGATTCCAACCTCCTGGATGACTTTGAGGAATTTAAGACCAGTAGAGGAAATAACTTCAGATGTGGTAAAAATATCAAGAGAACTAGAAGTGCAGCCTGAAGATGTGACTAAATTGCTGCAGCCTTATGATCAAACGAATTGAGCAAAGTAGGTAGTTTGTTAAGATGGAATCTACTCCTGGTGAAGATGCTGTAAACATTGTTGAAATGGCAACAAAAGAATTTAGAATATTACAATTTAGTTGACAAAGCAGCAACAAGTTTTTATAGGACTGACTCCAATTTTGAAAGAAGTTCTACCGTGAATTAAATGCTATCAAACAGTATCACATGCTCTAGATAAATCTTTTACAGAAGGAAGAGTTGATGCAGCAAACTTCATCACTGTCTTATTTTAAGAAGTTGTCACAGCCACCCTTCCCTAATCAGTCAGCAGCCATCTACACTGAGGCAAAACCCTTTACCAGCAAAGTGATTACAACTGAAGGCTCAGATCATGATGAGCATTTTTGAGCAATAAAGTGTATTTAAAGTCTATACATTGCTTGTATAGACACAGTGCTATTACACACTTAATAGACTACAGTATATTGTAAGCACAACTTTATGCACTGGGATACTAAAAAAAAAAAAAATCACTTAACTCACTTTATTGTGGTGGTGGTCTAGAACCTAACCCACAATGTCTCTGAGGTATGCCTGTATAAATAAATTTCGTGGGAATATAAGCATTCAACCCATTGTGAACACCTTAGCTTACAATTTGCATTTCTTTTCTTACATGTGAGTTTGAATATTTTTTCATATTTAGAAGTAATTAATTTTTTTCTCTATATAGTTTATGCCTGTGCCCATTATTTCTATGTTTCCCTATATATTTTTCTTTCCTTTTAATTTTGAAACAATCTTGAATCTTCAGGAAAGTTGTAAGTTGTAAGTGCAGTACAAAAAAACTCATGTATATACTTCACCCAGTTTAAGTTTCACCAATTGTTCTAATAATGTCACACATAGGAAAATAACCTATCTAGGGTCATGTAGTTTATACCTCGTTGTCAGATTTGTCCAGATTCCTTCAGTTTGTAAGAGTTCCTCGGTTTCCTGGCCTTTGATTACCTCAATATTTTTGAGGAGTATAATCCAGTCACTTTGTAGACTATACCTGTTTTTCTCTGCCTGATATTTGGTTTAACTTTCTTTGATTAAGATGGTGTCTACCATATTTTCCACTCATTTTTTTGACCTTTATAATTGATAAGTATTTGGTGGGGAGATGCTCAGAGACTATATTACATACCATTCCCTCATTCTACTTTCTTCCACTAGTTTTAGTATCCACTAGTGTTTCTTGTCTGAACTAATCATTCCTGTGATGATAATCAAGTGGTACTTTGATTTCATTATTTCTTCTACATTTATTAATTGATATTATTATATAAGGAAAGCATTTTCGTCTCTCCATTTATCTTAGTACAGACTTATGGATTTCAATTTTATGCAATATTGTACAATTCATTACTATCATTTTAATTCTTATATTGTCCCAGATTCTACCAATAGGAGTCTCTTTAAGTGTCTTTAAACTGTGTTTTTGACATCATCTCATTGTTCTTTGAGCACTTATTTAATGTATCACATACAAAAAAATATTGCAGGCTAACATTGTAATTTCCTTGTCCCAGTCCTGCAGTCAGTCATTTCTCCAAGAACACTGGGTTCTTTTAGTGAAGAACAGTTTTAGAAACCAAAATGTAAAAACCATCTCTGCTTATTACTACTAGTTTATTACTGCTACCATGCTCTCCCAGTAGACAGAGCTAGGAAGTGTGTGTATATGCACTTTTGTATATTTCTTTCTTTTACTTCTCGGTTGAAACTGAAAATCATGAACTCACATTTCAATTCCAATCCAATACCACAGTGTGTATTCCAATCCCCCCCCCCCGCCATCCCCCGTATCTTTAAACTCATTCTACCTAAAGCAGGAGTTGCCTCTTTTACTTCATGAAAAAAGAAAATCTTGCCTAGCATGTGTTCTTTAAATTTTATTTTACAAATCATTTAACACTTAAAATATAATTCAATGTATTAGTATATTTTGAGACTTATAGTTTTTACTAGACTCATTCCTTCTTGCAATTTTTGCTTCTCCTATCTTAATGTTTTTATGTAACTTCTTTAGTACAATCTCAAAGATAATTCTGAGTGTAAAAGCTATCCTGCCCATAGAAAGATGAGCTGTCCTTACTTATCCCCAAACAGAAAGACTCCTGACATCTTATCCTTTCTCTCTCAGTTCAGAGGGAAAGAGCTCTACATGGGCCACAGAGAGTGCTCTATTGTCCCTGTGCTAAAGGCAATCACCAAGCAAAGAAGGCTCACATAGTCTCCTTTGGAAACCATCTATGCAAGTTGCTCATGGCCAATGAGATTACCATAAGAGCAATTGCTGAGTCCACATGTTTGATCCTCAGCTCCAACTTTCAAACCTGTGTCAAAGCACACTTGAGAAGCAGTAAAATGGTGTTTGTGGATAGTCTAGGACATCTGGAACTCCCTGAGGTGTCTCCTTTGGTTATTTGAATATTTGAATATTTTACTCATTTGAGAATATGGAAGCTACCAACACACTCCCCAGAAACATGCAGTTCATGTAAGAACAAGGTCATGAAACTGGCTGCTAGGTCCAGAAACATATTAATAATAAATGTCAGTTTCCTCATTAGCTACTTATGAAATCCTTCAATGTATTCCAGAGGGGAGGAGGTGGGGACAAGGGGAAAGGGATGCCCCAGAACTGTGGAGGATAAGAAATTATAAGCCAGCCACTTACTCTGGCAAAATCCTTTAGATCCATTTATCTGTATTAGTTTAATAGGTAACTATGGTCAGACAGATGGTTGGTGAAAGCTATTGGATAGTTAACAAGACAGTCAAAATCTAGTTCATAAAGATAAGTTAGGTGAGCAGGTGGGCAGTGGTTAGAATGTTGCACAGACAAGCAAATAACCAAGTTGAGGTTAGAGCCCAAAGAGAAGGCTCATTATTGAGTGTCTCCACATTTAGAGTGGAATCACCTCCTCTTAATAGGATTCCCCATACTGCCAAATTGTGACAGCCTGAATACATTTCTTGTTTGTTTTTGTTTGAGTTGGAGTCTCACTCTCTCGCCCAGGCTGGAGGGCAGTGTCACGCTCCTGACCTGCTGGGCGCAGGCAATCCTTCCGCCTCAGCCTTCCGAGTAGCTGGAACTACAGGCACGTGCCACCATGCCCAGCTAATTTTTTGATTTACTGTAGAGCTGAAGTCTCGCCAAGCTGCCCGGGCTAGTCTTGAACCCTCAGGCTCAGGCAATCCTCTCACCTCAGCCTCCCAAAGTACTGTGACTATAGGTGTGCGCCACCGTGCCTGGCCTTCCTGAATACATTTCTAAGCAAGTGGGAAGAAACCCTGGAGATGCCTGGGCCTTCAGTGAGGCTTCTATTTGCTAGAAACAAAAATAGCTGCTGAGTAGCAAACCAAAACGCCTGTGAAAGCTCCTACAAATTTGTTGTAAGGAAATGTTCCTCACAGAAGAGTTCACACTTAAAATGTTCTATACATTGGTATAAGTACTTTCTACTTACTAACTTACCTAACCCTTACTAGAACCCTATGGGGTAGGTAATGTTATTACCATCATTTGGCAGATGAGGAAACAGAACAGATGTTAAGGCAATTGCCCCAGACCACATAGTGAATATGTAATAGATCTGGGATTTGAGCCCAGGGAGACTTGTGCCAAGGTCTGTATCCTTAACCACTATACCAAGGGTCAGCAAACTTTGCCCATGGGCCAAATCTGGCTGAGTCTGTTATTCAGTGGTCCGTGAGCTAAGAATGGTTTTTACATTAGGAGTTTTTTTTTTTTAAATGACTGTAATCCCAGAACTTTGGGAAGCCAAAGCAGGAAGACCGCTTGAGCCCAAAAGTTTGAGAGCACCTAGGGAACATAGCAAGACCTCGACTCTACAAAAGATCAAAAAATTAGCTGGACATGGTGGCACATGTATTCCCAACTACTCGGGAAGCTGAGGTTGGAAGGATCACCTGTGTCCAGAAGGTCAAGGCTGCAGTGAGCTGTGATTGTGCCACTACACTCCTCCCCCTCCCTGCCCCTTAGCTGGCAGTGGGACCTTGACTTAAAAAAAAAAAAGTGACAAAAATCAGTGTATGGATATGGCCTGGAAGGTTAAAATATTTACTATGGCCTTTCATAGAAAATGTCTGCCAACTCCTATACTATACCATGGTTGCCAGTACTAGGAAGTAAGCAACAACATAAGGTGTGTTACATACAAATAGCTCCTGGGTTTCATATAAATTAGGCATGGCACACTCAAGCTGCTTAGGCTCCCCATTTAGACATTTCAGGATATGAAAGATGGGTTGTTTTTTTACTGGGCGCATTTTATGGTAAAGTACAATAAGCACTACTGTTCCCAGCTGCTTCCTTAAATTAATCCAGGTTGTGCTAAATGTAAAAGCAGAGTACCTGAACACTGTATTTTTGGTGTAAATAATTGTTTTTAGAAAAATGTGTGGCTGACAAAAACACTGTTTGGCTTCTTTATTGAAAAGGCAACTCTGTAACAATGGACATACCCATTAATATATTCCAGGATATGGTAGAGGAAAATGTGTGATGTTTTAAATATGTCAAACATTATTTCACATAAAATATATAATGTATTAAGATATAAAGAGACCACAGTGATTTACAATAAGAAATAAGTCATAATGGTTATTAAATTAAGGATTTTGATTTTTGAATTTGATTCTGTTGGGTTCCAGCGAAGAAGTTAAACACAGGAATTATCTATCATGTAACATACACATAAAACTCCCACAGCTCAAGGACTCTTCATACATTTAATTCTGAATACCTGATTTATTCAGAGTATTTGTAATGTTTTATAAAATACATATTCTACAGTGGCTACATCCATAGGATATGTTTTATATGTAATAATTTTTAAAATCACAATGTAAACTTTTTCCCTAAAGAAAAACATTTCTCTATATTTTCTATAAGGTTTCTCACTATGTGAATTCCCTGAAATATAATCAAGTATGTTTTGCAGAAAATTTCCAGAAAAAATCAAACATTTATAAGGTTTTACTCTACTCCTAATTGCAATATGTCTGATTCACGGATAAGGCTTCTAGACACTCAGGATGTTGAAAGGAGTTTCAACTCTTGTATGAATTCACCAACATACAATAAACACTGACCTCCCACTGGAAGACATTTACATTTTTACTGTAAAAAGAATATCAGAGAACACAGAGTTGCTATGGAGACTGATGTTTCAGACCTAGAAGTGAATTACGTCACTTATGCTCACATTCCACTGACCAGATCTCTTTCATATGGTCTGGTGGATCTAAGAGAGACAAAAACATAGGCTACCTATTTGCCCAGCAGGGAAAAAAAAAAAAAATCTATGCTGATGAAGACCCTGCCAAGGTTTCTCCCTACATGAATTCTCTGATGTAAGTTCAAAGTTGACTCCTGGTAGAAAGATGTCTCACATTCAAAACACCCAGGGTTCCTTCCCTGGATAAACCTTTGGTCATACTGAAACCATCCCTATAAACCTCATAAAATTAACCAAAGAAGAGAGGGAAAAAAATGAAAATAAATCAAGCTTGCAGCATACTCAACATGAATCATTTGGTTAGCCTGCTATCTGATCAGCCTCATGTTGTTTGGTGCCTACTGCCCAAGGATCACAGACTCTAACATATATTATAGTTCTCCCTAACAGCTCTACAGATAACAACTTGAACAGTACGAAATGTAAATTTTTCTTCTGAATTATTCTTTCAGGTCCTGTACACCAACAAAACAACTGACACCTGCTGGTCTGAAGGACCCCATGAGGAACACTCACCAAAGAGTGCAGTTTCCACACTGTGATTTCATCTTTCTTACCCCGACTAATCAATGACCCCAATTTTCTAGTCTCTTGCCCTCCATGATTCCTTTAAAAGACATCACGAGAACTCCTTGGGGAGATGGATTTGAGGGTCCTCTCTGATCTCCTTGCTCAACACCCTTTCTCTGCTGCAAACCCTGCTGTTTCAGTATACTGGTGTGTTACTTCAGAGTAGGCATATAAACCTGTCCTATAACAATACTAAGGGCTCTGCATTATGGAGAGGGTTTTACTTCACTTTTACAGTGTTTCTCTTCAGTGTGTTTTCTCTGATGTATGACAAGTGTTGGTTTCTGGCTGAAGGTCTTCCCACATTCATTACATTTATAGGGCTTCTCCCCTGAGTGAATTCTCTTATGTCTAACGAGGGTTGAACTATCATAGAAAGATTTTCCACATTCATTACACTGATAAGGCTTCTCTCCCGTGTGCATTCTCTGATGTACATTAAGGGATGCCTTCTGGCTAAATGTTTTCCTACATTCTCTACATTCGTAGGGTTTCTCCCCTGTATGAAGTCTCTGATGTTGGATGAGCTGTGCCTTTTGGCAGAATGTTTTCCCACATTTGTTACATTCAAAAGGTTTCTCCCCTGTATGAATCCGCTGATGTTTACTAAGACTTGACTTCTCAGAAAATGTTTTCCTACATTCAACACATTCATAAGGTTTCTCCCCTGTATGAATCCGCTGATGTTTACTAAGAGTTGACTTCTCAGAAAACATTTTCCTGCATTCAACACATTCATAAGGTTTTTCTCCTGTATGAGTTCTCTGATGATTAAGAAGAATTGACTTCCCACAGAAGGTCTTCCCACATTCTCTACATTCATAAATTTTCTCCCCAGTGTGAAGTCTTTGATGTCTTCTGAGGGTTGACTTTGTATAGTATGTTTTCCCACATTCTTTACATTCATAGGGCTTTTCTCCTGAGTGTATTCTCTGGTGTACAGTGAGTTTTGACTTTATACTGAAGGATTTCTTACACTCATTACATTTATAGGGTGTTTCTCCTGTATGAGATCTGTAATGCATAGTCAGGTCTGACTTTTGGAAGAAAGATTTTTCACATTCACTACATTTGTAAGGCTTCTCCTGTGTTTGTATCCTTTGATGTTGATGAAGGGCTGAGTCCTGGTAGAAAGTTTTCTCACACTTATTACATTCATAGGGTTTCTCTCCTATGTGTGTGCTCTGGTGTACTGTGAAGTTGGATTTCCAGAGGAAAGTTTTCCCACACACATTACACCCATGGTATTTCTCACCCATATAAATTCCATGTTTCTTCCAGACTGACTTATCATAGGTTTCTCCATATTCATTAAATTCATAGTTATTATCCCTTGAATAAACTGCCTGATGAAGAAAAAGGTTTGACTCATCCCTGCAGGTTTTCTCACATTCACCATAATCAAGAAGTTTATCTCTTGTGTGAGTTCCCTTATGCGTAACGAAGACGGCATTTTCGTGGAAAGCTTTAATGCATTCATTATATTCAAATAGTTGCTCTGCAGCGCAAACCTCTTGTTGCCAAATAAAGCCCTCATTTTGATAGATGTTCCCATTTTTATTAAATTCATTACATTTCTCTCTAGTGTGAGTTTTCTCATGATTAGTACCAGGAATCCCCTTCTCACACCGAATGGCATCATCAGATTTCTTTCCTGAAAAGTTTCTATCATTAGTGGTGAACTCTGACATATTTGTCAAACTGATTCCACATAGGTTGGATGTACTGGGCATTTTTCTTGAAGGAATAGAGTCTATGCATAGATCAAATGTTTTTCTTAATATGTTCTGTCCATCTGTAATCTCTTTTTTGTTATTGATAAATATAGCTTCCCATAAATGTCTATCTTGATTTTCTTTGTTCTCAGTCATGCCATCAACTTCCAATTCTTCTAAAAAATAAAAAAATTAAACATACCTGTGAATCTGAAACTACTTATAAAATTGAGCTAATGAACAAATGTTCTTTACATATCTGACCTTTTGGTTTCAAACTCAGTCTTTTAGTATAAAAGTAATACCAAATAGCTTCATGAATATACCTTTCCAAATGGACAGAAGGGGTGAAATAAACACAAGGAATAGAGAATAGACAATAAGGATTCGGCAAGAGTGGTTGAATTATGATGAGTGGAATTCATAATAAGATATAATTAATCAGAAAAATATATGGTAAATATGACATGGAAAACAAGTAGACCCTGTTACACCAAGAAATTATCAGAGGAACAAACACGTGTAAAACAGGTAGATTAGAATCCACATGCTATCTGTATTAATCTCACCTTCAGAATTCGGCTACTTGTACACTCTACCACCTTGAACCTAGTCTAGGGCACTGTTGTTTTTCTTAATTGATTTTGTTGCTTCTCCTCCCGCTTTCCCTCTAATGGACTCTCTTATGGCAATCAGCTTTCGGTATCTTTCTTCCACTAATATGTATGTTCCATGAGCCCAAGGGACTTTATTTCATCCACTACTATCTTCCGTTCATTTAGAAGATAACTGGCATATGGAGCAATCAGTTAATATTGGTTAAATGAATAAATAGATGTAATATACCTAACCTAACCCTAACCCTTACCTGGGTAATGCTGGCTTGTGAATTCTTCCTCTAATATCCATGGGGCTTCTTGCTGAAACCTAAAGATCCCCTCTGGTTTGGTAATGCAATGCCCTGATAATGGAAATGACACAGGGCACAGGAAAAGTTGCTTGGCTTTGGGAAATCAGAAGAAAAAGTTTGGTCCCACTTCAGAAGCTGCACAATGAAGGGGCCTATTGGAATCTTTTGATAGGACAAGTAAACAACATCCTTGGTTTCCAAACTGAAATATATTAACTCTACAAAAGATCCATATGGTTTGGTAACTAAGACAATATATGCTTGATGCTGTTACTCAGAGAACCTCTGCTTACCCAATGAAAGGAGGAGGTTATAGTTCTCCAGCATCACATCCTTGTACAAAGTCCTCTGGTCAGGGTCCAACCAACCCCACTCTTCCCAAGTGAAGTTCACAGTCACATCCTCAAATGAAATTGATTCCTGTAACAACATATATCTGATCAATCTTAAGTATTCATTAGTGAATGACAAAGAAAAGACATGTAAGAACTAATTCTTTGCCATGTTCACTGTTGAGTTCATTGAAAAAGTCTATATAGAATGTTTACTATATGTTTTATGTCATATTTT
>CAUYQG010146671.1:36-28739 GCA_963574415.1 Tarsius wallacei
TAATAATAGTAATAGTAATAGCAATAATGCTAGTCTTTTAGTTTGCCTCTGGCATTGACATTCTATGCTTCTGGTTTCAAATTGTTTCTCCATTCAAAACAGAGGGTACAACCTAGTCCACGAAGAGATGAACCTCTCAAAAGGTCTTCTGTCAGTCAGGATGACCTGGGCTGTGCCACAGTAACAAATGAGCCCCCAAATCTCAGGGATTTCACATGCCAGAAGAGAGCACTACTATTAGAAGGAGCTCTGCTACCTTAAAAAGGGAAGACTTTTTCACCCACAACTGCTGGTACCTCCTTTTGACACTTAAGGAGTAAGTTTGCCTTGAGGTCTGCTGAAGAATTATTGCATCAGAAAGGCTAAAGAAGAAACTAGTGGGTACAACAAACGAGGGCAAGGTCAAAGGCGATAGCTGCAAGAGGCATGGATTCATTCGTTCATTCAAGAAATATTTTTTGAGCCTCAGGTACTGTGCTAGTAGACAATGGGTATATGACAGCAGATGAGACAGAAAAGGTCTGCGTCCTCTTTGAATTGATATTCTAATGGGGAAGAAAAAGAATAAATTAGTCAATAAATAACTAAGCAAAATGCTTTGAGATGGCGATCAGTGCTACAAAGACATGAATCAGAGCACAGGAGAGTGGCAAGCGTGTGGGTGAGGAGCATGTCAGTTGCGATGGTCAGGAAGGAGGCCTCTGAGATGACATTTCAGCAGGAATCTGAATAGCAAGAAGGGAGGAGAGCAAGCCAGGCTGAGGGAACAGCCTGGTCCAAGGCGTGAAGCAGGAGAAAGCATGGCTGGAGTCCCGGAGGAGGCGAGGCCAGAGAAGCTGGCTGTCAAAAAGGCATAGCAAGGAATCTGCGTTTGACTCTGAGTATAATGCTTTGCCAGGAGGGGAAACTGACCAGCTTTAAAAACAAGAAAGTGACATGATCTGATTTGATTTTTCTTTCTTTGTAAAGATCGCTTTGGCTGCTGTGTGAATTGTAGGATTGTCAGGAGAGCAAGGTAATAACAGAGCAAACACAATACCTGGTTCGGTGGGAATGAAATGGCCAGCAGAGTCTTGGATTTAGTCACTAGTGCAGGTGGCAGATTCTGCTGGAACCATGGAGGGAGTTCTCACGACTGGAGCAGGGAGGGTGTTCTCCCGAAAGAGAGTTCTCCAAAGATCCCGTACTGATCAGACTAGGGCAGGCAACACTACAGTACAGTAAGCCCTAAGCTCCGGTGGCTTATTGAGCAAGGGTTTGTTTCTTGCTCACACTGCACATTCACTGGGAGTTGGCCTGGGGTTTCTGCTCCTCACCATCACTCAGGGGCCCAGGCTGAAGTCTGTCTTCCAACCTGACTCTGGCACAGCATCACACAGCAGATAAATACGGAAATCAAAGTATTTGATGACCCTGCAGAGCCTTCTCAGGGGCCCTCCATAGCTTTGTTCTCTTGGTCCCTGTGGCAGGGGAAGAGCAGGCGTGGAGGTCTCACATGTTCTCCTCTGAGCCTCATCACCTCTTCTCACCTTCCATTGGCCAGACCAGCTGCATGTTTCCATGTAGCTGCAAAGAAGCTAGTAAGAGTGAACTTCTGAGGCTTAGAAGGAAAGAAGGACCAGATGTGTCTGCAGGAGCCTGAAATCAGAAGTGATGAGAAAGACCAAAGAATTGCCAAAGAAGAAAAAGGACTGCTTTTTCTGCTGGAATGTACAGTGTGACTTGGGAGCAAAATTACTTGTAGAATGAATGTGGATCTGACTGGAACACACTAGGAGGGCTCAGGCAAGCAAAAATTTTATGTTCAGCAAAAACATGCTTGAAGTGGTCTGAATAACTGGGCCCGTGACACGGCCTTGAGAGCATTTGTCCAGGAAGGTTGAATTGCAGTTTGGTTATGTATATTTTAGGGAGGCAGAAGTTCCAAAAACCAAAGCAATACATGTGAGATTTTCATTGTTTTGGTCGGGAAAGAGGGACATTTCCAAGCGGGGACTTGCAGGTTATAGGTGAATTTGAGGATTTCTTGAATGGAAATCAGTAGTTCCTATTTATGGAATTTTGGAAATCAGTAGAGGACAAGGTTCTCAGAGTGTGGAAATCCCAAGAGATGGCTCTGCAGGGTCATCAAATACTTTGATTTCCTTATTTATCTGTTGTGTGATGCTGTGCCAGAGTCAGGTTGGAAGACAAACTTCAGCATATAAGGTAAAAGGGTAATAAAACTGTATGGTGTGTCCATATCAGACATGACTCCCTGGAGTGGGAAAAAAAGGTCAGAGTTTAGTCCTCAGAGTTGTTCAGGACAGAGTCTCTGGGAAACGCCGGGAAAGTGGGTTTACCTCTAGCACCCTCCCTTCCCCCGGGCTTCTTTTTTCCTGTCTCTCTCCAAGGTTTTTGTAGGTATATGCACATCCTGAAAGATTCTGTAAGCCTTTCTGCATTATTAGGTGATAATTTTACTTTACATTTGTTATGTATATGTATTTTTGCTTTCTGTAATAACACTATCAATTTTAAAGAATAATCATAAGTACAATTTTATAAGCACCTTCCAAGTATTTCACATATCATAGCTAATGTAATCCTTGCCACAATCCTATAAGGTAGATATTATTTTTTTCCTCATTTTGCATAAGGGGAAAACTGAGGCACGGGGTAATGAAATAACTTGCATTAAGTTGTAACAGTTGAAAGTGGTAGAGCTGGGATTCAAACAAAGCAGCCTGGCTCTGGAGCCTCTGCTCTCAAACTCTAGACCTTGCTGTTTCTGATAGGGAGTGTGCCTCAGGAGGCTGTACCAGGATCCTCAGTTGCTCAGAGTGGCCATCCCTAGGAGGAGCTGGGAGGGAGTAGCAGGTCCTGGCAGGTCACATTCCCAAAATGGTGTCTTGCAACTTCATAGGAGGATGAGTCTTCCCCACATGTGCACAAGCAGAAACGGGCTTCAACGCGATATGTAAACAGTGGTCCTTGAGTACTTACAAACAGCCGATGATGGGCTGAGCCGAGAGAACCAGAGCAAACAGTTTGGAAGCTCTTATCTCTTTTCATTTTTCCTACTTCAGATTGGTTTGGCTTATTCTGTTTTCAACAAATATTCCTGAACATCTCCTACAAAGAAAACACTTTTTTATAGCTAATGCTGTGAAGGAAAATACAGACAGACAGGAAAGTGGGAGTGGAAGTTATGATGTCTTCCCTCAAGTCAGGAAACCCAACAGAATCACAAGACAAGTTTGATCATTTCAAAAGGAGAAATCATAGTACAATTCTAGACCTGACAACATGATTAATTGCTAAATAAGTGGTCAAGACAATGGGAGCAATTGGAGGGCTGGGGTACAAGTTGATAGAGGACATCACTGACCCGGATGAGCAAGGAAGACTTCGAGCAGGAAAGAATTCAAACCCAGTTTTGAAGGACGTGGCAAGGGACAAACTGAGCTGACACTGGAGACGGCAGTTCTGGGGCACTGAGACCAGAAAAGCTCTGTTGGCTTGGCCCTAGGTTGGAGGACCCTGGATAAAGGTGACTGCACACACGGGCTGGGCAAGCACCCCTCAACAGATCCTGCCTTCAGGGAATTCCCACTGTGGGCTGGTGGGAACTTCTTAGAAGAGCAAGTTAAGGAAGAAGACTTGGGAGCAGGCTGGAGACAGGAAAGTGAGATGGAAGGTGGGATTTTTGGGGCTATCGGCTTTGCTGAGCCTGTGTCTGTAGGAGCAGCCTGCAGGTCTTGGGGAAGCCACTTAGTTCCTCAGCTGCCTGACAGCTGCAGAAGCCCCTGGAGGAATGCCCGGGGCTGTGAACAAAATGGTTTTTAACTCCATCACCTACAGCCTTGAGCCTGCCATCTTCACTCTTTGGGAAACGTGCTTACATCACACACACACACATACACACACACACACACACACACACACACACACACACATCAAACAAGCCAACAACAAAAACCTACACATTTCCCTTTGCATGAGTCAGAACCCACAACCCTCTCTAACTGACTTTAAGGAGAAAATAAATATATCCAACACTACCAGATCAGTCACAGAATTTCAGAAAGGCCAGAGAGCTAGTCTTCCAGACTGCCAGGAACAATACCCAAGTCATATGACTGGCTCACTGGGGGATATGGCCCCACTGTCCGGGGCACAGGCACTGACACTTGCTTTGTGGGCCTGGAGTATGAAATACCATCCCCAGCACCTCTGTCACTGCTGCCTCCCAAAGCTCAGTGACCCTCTGCCACTCTCTGCTTCTTTGCAAACAGCTCAGCACCTCCCCTCCCCTGCCAGACTCCTGACCTGGGAACTCTAATAGATACAGCTGATTAGAGGAGCCCAGGTCACATGCCCACTCGGTAGCTGCAAGGGAGGCTGGGAAATTGAGTTCTGACTTCAATTTAGGGGAGGTGGAATTTATAATGGGGGTAATTACCAGGGCAGCCACACATCCCAGTTTCTTAAAAGAGTCTTGGTTTTTTTGTCTGTTGTTCCATATAATGATTAATAGCACTCTTTTTGCTCTCAAAAGTGTTTTGGTTTAGATCATAAATTATATAGACACCCTAATAATTCTCAATAATAATTTGCAAGATCAATTACCACAAATGTCCTGCTTTCTCTCCTTTTCCTGTTTTCTGCTCCTCCCACCCAAGAAGCACAAACTGAGTTTGTTAAACTCTTCCATTGCAGAGCAAAAGGGAGATTATTCTACGTGTACTGGAGGAAAGCCCACAACAGGCATTCCATCAAAGCATTCCATCTTCTTGCCAGAGGAGGAAGAACTTTTCCATGTGAGGTAAACACAAATGAAAATTCAGAGGAGTCAAGAAAAAGATGAGTGTGACGAACTTCCAGTTGACCGGTTTAGATGGAGATTCAGGCTGGAGCCAGCTTGTGGAGGTCCTTGACTGTCAAGGTTTTTTTCCTTTGGACTTTGGACTTCATCTCTGGGAAATAGACATATGGAAGGTCTCTCAACAGGAAAATTACCTAACCCAAGTCCAGTGTACTTGAAGGAGCAGGGACAGACAGACTTAAGTTTAAATCATGACTTGTGGTATGACATTAGGGATAGAGTGGAACCTGACTTCTTTGAATCTCAAATTTCTCATTTATAAAACGGAGAAACTGAAAGCCTCCTCTTGGGATTACTGTAGAATGAATTAAAATGTAAAGTTCTTGGCACAGTACACAAGCCCACAGTAGGTAGTTAGTTGGCACAAGTTAGTTGTCTTAGCTGATGTCAAGGCAGTATTTTGGGGAGTGTCATATAGCAAATGCATGCAGAGCAACAGGAAAAGAGGAGAGGCTGGAGGCAGGGAGGCCAGAGAGAGACAGGAAATATCGGTGGAGGAAAGATGTGCTGTTGGGAGCTGAGGGAGAGGGTAGGGTCAGGTTGACAGCCCACTTTCCTTCCTGGGTGACTATAAGGTCGGTGGTGACAGCCCCAATGTGCAACATGATGGCAAGTGGCTGGTTTAGAGGAACTTGTAAGGAAGAGGAAAATGAGAAGTTCTGTCTGGGACATACAGGATTTAAAAGTCCAGGCATAAGAGTTCTCCAGCAGGAAAGCTGAAGCTCAAAAATAGTCTGCTCAGTCCCAGATCTTAGAAGTTCGAAGGGGAAGTGGAAAGAATTTTAACAAAGTGTGCATTAGAGTCACACTGCAGAGTCTCTGTCATTGGTCCAGGCAGGAAAGACTAAATACACACTGGGATTGCAGAGGCCTACTGGGGTCTTAAAGGGCAGAAGAAGATGTTCTAAGTAACTAAGAAGGGTACCTGAGAGGCCTGCTTGGTGCAGGAAACAGAAAAACATTCAAGTTAGCTCATGTGAAGAGGGGACAGTATGGGAAAGATAGAGGGCATCTCATAGAACAGAAGCCCAGATGTGCAGTTGAACCTGGGCTGCTTCTCTTTTCATCCCCCACAGTCCCTTCTCTCCCCTCCTCTCCTTTCCTCTCTTCTCCTCTCCATTCTTGTATGTTTTCCCTCTCTCCTGGCAGACTTCTTCTGTACACGCATCCCCTCCCTAATTCAGTACAGTGTCCCTGTCCCTTATCCCACCTCACTTTTCAGCTTGAGAACTCACCACAAACCAGGAGACCAGCCTAGATTAAGTTTCCAATATCTAGTAAAACTGGGATCTCAAGAAAATCCTGTGGAAAAGGTAGACCATGGAATCATTTAATGTAAGAAGTCATCAAACCCTTTAGTGCATCCTTCAGTGTTCAGAGATGGAGCCAACATTGGTTCGGCCTTTGTAGGGCAAGGAGACTGCATGGTGTTAGAAACAGCTGTCTGTGATGCTAGAATGTGAACCTAGTCCTGACTCCCAAGACCCTGGTCATACCCTCCATGCTGTATATACAGAATGGAAGGTGCAGGGATAAGAACTTGGCTGAGGCTGGAGCGTTGAATTCTTGGGTGTTGAGAGAATAAGAGATGAGCCTGGAGGGATCAGCAGGGACCACATCCTACAAGGCCCTAATAAGTCATGCTAGGGAGGTGGAATTTTTTCATCCGGAGAGAAATGGGGGATCCATGAAGTCTTTTAAAAAATTTTTATTTTAAATATGTGTGGTACAATCAGAGTTAGGTATACAAATGTTCATTATGCAGGTACCCTTGCTGATGAGATGTGCCCCCCGCCGGCAGTTTCCCACTACTGCCTCCAATCCCTTTCTTATATTATTACAATAGTTGTTCAAGGTCCGCTTATGAGTGAGAACATTTGATACTCGGTTCTTTGTTTCTATGATAGATCACTCAGTAATCTAGCCTCTAAGTCCACTCAAGTTGCTGTAAAGTTTATCATTTTGTCCTTCTTTATGGCTGCGTAATACTCCATTGTGTATATGTACCACCTTTTTTTTATCCAGTCCTCTTTAGATGGGTAGCACGACTGGTTCCATGTTTTTGCTATTGTGAATAAAGCTGCAATAAACATGCATGTGCAGGTATCTTTTTCATAGAGTGATTTGAGTTCCTCCGTGTATATTCTCAGTAGGGGGATTTGTGGGGTCTATGGGAGGCTGATTTTTAGAACTTTTAGGAATCACCACACGTTTTCCACAGAGGCTGTACTAGTTTACACTCCCACCAACAGTATAGAAGTTTTCTCTTTTTGCCACATCCTTTCCAGCATCTGTTGTTTTTTGATGATGATGGCCATCCTGACTGGAGTTGGGTGGTATCTCAGTAGGGTTTTAATTTGCATTTTGACTAATGAGGCTGAGCATTTTTGCATTTATCTGTTGGATGCTCGTATGTCTTTTGAGAAGTGTCTATTCACAACTTTTGCCCACTTTGTAATGGGGCTGTTTGTTTTATTTTCGGCATGTTTGAGTTCCTTGTAGATCCTAGATGGTAGGCTTTTGTCAGACATACAGTTGGCAAATATTTTTTCCCAGTCTGTGGGCTGTCTCCCCACTCTCTCAATGGTTTCTTTGGCTTTGCAGAAGCTTGTCAGTTTGATGAGGTCTCACTTGTCTATCTTATCTTTTATGGCACGGGCATTTGGGGTTTTGATCAGGAATTGGCTGCCAGTTCCAATTTCCATAAGGGTGTCTCCTGCATTTTCTAAGGTTCTTATAGTTTGAGGTTTTACATTTAGGCCTTTGATCCATCTAGAGTTGATTTTTGTGTGTGCTGATAGGTAGGGGTCTTATTTTAATCTTCTGCATGTGATCAGCCAGTTTTCCCAGCACCATTTACTAATAGGTTCTCCTCTCCCCAGTGGTTGATGGTGGAGGCTTTGTCAAAGATGAGTTGATTGAGAAATTGAGGTTTTGCTTCTGGAATCTCTATCCTTTTCCATTGGTCTATATGCCTGTTCTTGTACCAGTACCAGGCTGTTTTGATTATTTTAGCTTTATAATAAGGCATTTTTTAAAAATTATGTTTTTATTAAGATGTAACTCATATACCATAAAATTTACCCTATTAAAGTGTACAATTCAGTGACTTTTAATATAGTCATACAGTGTGTAATCATCTATCTAATTTTAGGACATTTTTGTCACCTCCAAAAGAAACCTTATACCCATTAGCAGTCACTCCTCATTCCCCCTTGCCACCAGTCCCTGGCAACCACCTGTTGACTTTCCATCTCGTGTAAATTCAAGTATACAATAGGGGATCTTTTGTGACTGGCTTCTTTCCCTTAGCATAATGGTTTCAAGGTTCATCCATGTTATAGCCCTTATCAGTGTACCTCATTCCTTTTTGTGGCCTAATAATATTCCATTGTTTGGAGATACCACATTTTATTTATGCATTCACCAATTAGTTGATGGACACAGTGTTGTTTCTACTTTTTGTGTATTACAAATAATTATGCCATGAACATACATGTACAAGTATTTGTGTGAATGTATGACTTCATTTCTCTTGGACATATACCTAGGAGTGGAGTTGCTCTATTATACTGTAGAGTTAATCCTATGTTTAACTTTTTGAGGAAGTGTCAAATTGTTCAAAAAGTGGCTGTGCCATTTTACACTCGACTTACCAATGATTTGGGCTTACAATCGCTGCACATACTTATCTTGCTTGTTATTGTCTGTCTTTTTTATTCTAGCCATTCCAGTGGGTATAAAGTGATATCTTATTGTGGTTTTAATTTGTATTTCCCTAATGACTAATGATATTGAGCATCTTTTCATGCACTTATTGGCTATTTGTATATATTCTTTGGAGAAATTTCTATTCAAATGGTTTGACCAGTTTAAAAACTGAGTAATTTTTCTTTTTATGATTGAGTTGTAAGAGTTCTCTATACATCCCAGAATCAAGTCTCTTAGCCACATATATGATGTGCATATATTTTCTCCCATTACGTAGGTTGTCTTTTCACTTTCTTGATGATGTCCTTTGAAGCACAAAAGTTTTAATTTTGATGAAGTCTACTTTTGGCTTGTTTTTTTTTTGTCACTTGTGTTTTTGGTGTCAAATCTAATAAATCATTGTCAAATCTAAGGTCAGGAAGATTTACCTCTGCATTTTCTTCTAGGAGAATTAAAGTTTTAGTTCTTACATTTAGGTTCTTGATCGATCCATTTTGAGTTAATTTTTGTATATAATGTGAGGTAGGGGTCAAATTTTATTTTTTTGCTTGTGGCTATCCAATGTCCAGTACCACTTGTTGAAAAAATTGTTCTTTTTCCTATTGAATTGTCTTGGCATCCTTGACCTAGGTGTATGAGTTTATTTCCAAACTCAGTTGTATTGATCTATACGTCTATTCTTATGCCAGTTCCATGTTGTCTTTACTACTGTTGCTTTGTAGTAAGTTTTGAAATCAGAGTCTATGAGTACCCCTACCTTATCTTTCTCTCTCAAGACTATTTTAGCCATTCTCAGTCCCTTGCAACTGCGTATGAATCTTATACTCATCTTATAAATTTCTACAAAGAAATCAGCTGGTATTCTAATAGGGATGGCCTTTAATCTGAAGATCAATTTGGGGAGTACTACCATCTTAACAATATTAGGTCTTCTGACCATGAACATAGACTGTGTTTTCATTTATCTCAGTCTTCTTTAACTTTCTCAAGGATATTTTTCAACTGTAGGCTTTGGTGTACAAGTCTTGCACTTCTTTGGTTAAATTTCTTCCTATTTTATTCTATTTATGCTATTGTAAATGGAATTATTTTTCTTAATGGAATTATTTTTCTGATAGTATGTAGAAATATAATTGATTTTTATGTATTGATCTTATATTCCACAACCATACTGGACTCATCTAATTGTGTGTGTGTGTGTGTGTGTGTGTGTGTGTTGTGTGTGTGTGTTCCTTTGTATTTTCTATACACAGGATCATGTCATCTGCAAGAAGAGATCATTTTACTTCTTTCTTTTCAATCTGGATGTCTTTTCTTTCTTTTGCTTGCCTAATTGTCTTCTAGAGCCTTCATTACAATGTTAAATAGAAGTAGTAAGAGTTGACATCCTTGTCTTGTCCTTAATTTTTAGGAAATGTAATCAGTCTTTTACCAGCATGTTAGCTGTGGGTTTTTTCATACATGACCTTTATCAAACTGAGGAAGGTATCTTCTATTCCTATTTTATCAAGGGCTTTAATCTTGAAGGGAATTTGCATTTGTCAAATAATTTTTCCAAATCTGTCAAAATGATCATGTGGATTTTGTCCTTTATTCTATTATTATGATACATTATATTGGCTGATTTTTCAGATGTTAAGATAACTTTACATTCCTGGAATAAATCCCAATTGGTCAAGGTATATATTTTTATATATTGTTTGAGTCATTGAGCAATTTCACCAGTATTTTGTTGAGGATTTTGTGTCTATATTCTTAAGGGCCATATTTTTTTTTCTTGTGATTTTTATCTGGTGTTGGTATTAGGGTAATGCTGGCCTCATAAAATTAATTGGGAGATGTTTCTTCCTCTTCTATTTCTTCTAAGGATTCATGAAACCTTGGTATTAATTCTTCTTTAAATGTTGAGCAGAATCACCAGTAAAGCCATCTGGACAGGGGCTTTTCTTTGTTAGAAGTTTTTTGGTGTGTTTTGTTTTTCTAATTTAATCTCTACTTATAATAGGTCTATTCAGATTTCTCTATTTCTTCTTGAGCTTTTAGTAGTTTGTGTCTCTCTAGAAATTTTTTCACTTAATCTATATTGTTTAATTTGTGGGCATACAGTTATTCATAGTATTCAAGTCTTCACTCTTTTTTTATCAATATTTTTTATTTTGAGATTGTGGGGTACAGTTAAGGGTTAGGTATACAAATATGCTTTGTTCAGGCACCCCAAGTCTTCACTCTTATTTCTCTTATTTCTTGGCCAGTTTTTACCTAAAGTTTTGTCAATTTTGGTGATTTTTAAAAGAACTAACTTTTGGTTTCATTAAATCTCTTTATTATTATTCTATTTTCTATTTCACTTATTTCTATTCTAATATTTAGCATGTCCTCCCTTCTGCTTGCTTCAGGTTCACTTTGCTCTTCTTTTACTAGTTTTATAAGGTGAAAGCTTAGGTAATTGGTTTGAGATCTGTCTCATTGTTTAATATAGATACTAATAACTATAAATTTGTCTAAGCACTGCTTTTGCTGCATCCCACAGGGTTTGGTATATTGTGTTTTCATTTTCCTTTACCTCACAATAGCTTCTAATTTACCTTGTAATTTTGTTTTTTGATCCATTGATTATTTAGGAAGGTGTTGTTTAACTTCCACATATTTGTGAATTTCTCACTTTTCCTTCTGTTACTGATTTCTAATTTCATTCTTTTGTAGTTAAAGAGCATACTTTGCATACTTTCAATCCCTTTGAAATTATTGAAGTTTGTTTTATGGCCTAACATGGTCTATCCTAGAGAATGTTCCATGGCTACTTGAGAAGAATGTATATTCTAGTGTTATTAGGTGAAGTGTTCTACATATGTCTGTTTCATAATGTTGTTCAAGTCTTCTATTTCCTTGCTGATCTTCTGCCTAGTTGTTCTATTCATCATTATAAGTGGGGGTATAGAAGTCCTCAACTATTATTGTTGAATTTTCTATTTCTCCCTTCAATTTTATCAGGTTTTGCTTCATGAATTTGGGGGCTTTACTAAGTGTACATGTTTGTCATTGCTGTGTTTTTCCAATAGATTGACCCTGTCATCATTATAAAATATTCTTCTCTGTCTATAATAACAATTTTTGTCTTAAAGTCTTCTTGTCTAATTAGTATATGCTTTCTAGCTCTCATTTGGTTATTCTTTGCATGATATGTTTTTTCTATCCTTTTACTTTCAATCTATTTTTGTCTTTGAGTATAACATGTGTCTCTTATAAATAGTATATAGTTGGGTCATGGTTTTTGTTTTTCATTTTGTCAGTCACTCCATTCACATTTAATGTAATAGCTGATAAGATAGGATTTATATTTGCCATTTGATATTTGTTTTCTATATGTCATGGGGTTTTTTGTTTTGTTTTGGTTTTGTTTGTTTGTTTGTCTGTTTTTACTCCTCTATTCTTCCAAAACTGCTTTCATTTGTGGACACAGCATATTTTATAGTGTGCTATCTTAAGTCTCTGTTGTTTCCTTTATCATATTTCTTGGGTTATTTTCTTAGTGTTGCCCTGGGGGCTGCAATTAACATCTTAACTCAAAATAATTGAGTTTGGATTAATACCAACTTAATTTCAATAATATGCAAAAATGTTGTTCCAACCTATCTGTTTCCTCTTTCTTTGATGATTGTCATACAAATTAGGTCCTTATACTTTATAAGCTCATCAACATGGTTTTATAATTATTGCTTTATGTAGTATTTCAAGTAAGGTAGGAAAAGAAAGTCATCACAAACAAAAAAGTACTTCCTAAAAAAAATATTTACCTACGCAGTTATCTTTATTTGTGCTCTTTATTTCTTTGTGTGGGTTCTAGTTACTGTCCAGTGTCCTTTTATTTCAGCCTGAAGTACTCTAATTAGTATTTCCTGTAGGGGAGTTCCATTACCAACAAACTCTCAGTTTTTGTTTATCTGACAATGTGTTAATATCTCCTTTGTTCTTGAAGTATGGTTTTGCTGGAGTATCTTGGTTAACTTCTTTTTCTTTCACCATATTGAATATGTCATCCCCACTACCTCTGGTCTCTATGGTTTCTAATGAGGTTTCAGTTCTTAATCTTTTTGAGGATCTCTTGTATGTGATGAATAATTTTTCTTTTGCTGCTTTCAGAATTCTCTTCTTGTCATTGTCTTTTGACCACTTGACTATTATGTGTCTAAGTGTGGATCTCTTTGAGTTTATTCTACTTGGAATTTGTTGAGCTTCTTGAATGTGTATATTGACGGTTTTTAAAATAAGATTGTGGAAGTTTTAGGCCATTGTTTTTTCCATTTTTTTCTTTCATTCTCTCTTTCCTTGTGAGATTCTCATTATGCATATATTAGTATGTTTGATGGTATCCTATGGGTCTCTGAGGTTCTGCTAACTTTTTTCACTTCTTTTCTTTCTGCATAATCTCAACTTACTTATCTTCAAGTTTGCTGATCTTTTCTTCTACCAGATCAGATCTGCTGTTGAGAATATCTACTAGAATTTTCATTTCAGTTATTGTACTTTTCACATCCAGAACTTCATATATATATATAAAACTTCATATATGTATATCATTATATATGTGTGTGCGTCTTTATTGATAGTCTCTATTTGATAATACTTTGTTCTCATACTTTTATTTAATTATTTGAATGGATTTTCTTTTATTCTTTGAATATTTTATAATAACTAATTTAAAGTCTTTATCTCGTAAGCTCAATATCTTGACTTCCTGAAGGATAGTTTCTAATGACCTCTTTTTTTCCCTGTGTATGGGTCATATTTTCCTGTATTTTTGCATTTTTATAATTATTTTGTTGAAAACTAAGCATTTTAAATAATATAATGTGGCAACTCTAGAAATCAGATCTGCCCTCCCCACAATGCCCCAGGGTTTATTGTTGCTGCTGTTTATTTTGTGTCTTTTCTGAACTAATTCTGCAAAGTCTCTATTCTTCATCATGTGAAGTCACCGAAGTCTCTGTTCAGTTATCTTAGTGGCTATCTAATGATTGAACAGAGATTTCCTTAAATGACTTCAACTAATACCAGCAAGTCTCCCATTCTTTGCTGAAGGGCTCTGTATGTGATTAGGGCTCTGATCATTTGTAACTCTCACTGAACCTTCATCTCTTGCTTATACAGAGTTCTAAGATTAGACAAAGGCAAGATTAGGGTCTTCTCAGGTCTTTCCTAAGCATGTGCATAGCCTTGCACATGTGTGTAGCTTTCTAGATCTCTAGGACTATGTCAGAATGTTTAAGAAAACACTTTTGGACACCTCATTCACCAGATTTAAGTTTTTTGGCCAGCCTCTTATTTGCTCCAGCAGATATCCCAAGCTTAGGTAACCATAATGTTAAACAATTGACTGTGACTGTTTTTGACAAATGGTCTGCAGACAGAGTATCTCACTAAACAAGATTCTAGTCACATCAGATAAAGACAAGCCTAACTGAGGATTTTCCAGGAAGCTGCCAGACAGGTCCAATAGTATCCCACAACTCTCTTAGGATGAAGCTTTTGGGGAAGCTCCAAACCTGTTCTTCCAGACCCAGTGATTGCACAGCTACTGGTTTTTTCAGCTACTATGACTGGGAGGTTGCTGGTTTCAAGGCTACCGCAGAGCTGGGGACAGATGTATGAGAACAGAACAACTTAAAATGCCACAGAACTCTGTTCTTATTGAAAAGAAGCCATTTTTCTTGGGGGAAAAACACTCTTTGAATGGTTGTGAGTCTTTGATTAATTTCCAAAGTTCTGAAAATGTTGATTTCGGCAACTTTTCCAGTGTTCTCATTGCTTTTATGGAGAAGTAGATCTTTGGATGCTCGTACCCTGTCATGCTGGAAGGGCTTTCCACCCATGCAGGGTTTTCACTGGGGCCTAAGGTGGTCAGATATTTATTTTGTTAGGATCTGTCTGGCCACAGCAGATCTTCTGCAGCCCCGGCTGCAAGAACCAGGGCTTCAGAAGAGTGATCAGGCCAAGAGACTCATAATGTACTTTTTAAAGTTAACTTCTTTCCCACAACCATTCAGGAGCTTCAACCAGCAGCTAAAACAGGGCCCACACTCTATCAGACAAGCTGGTCCAGAGGGTGTGAGCTCAGACATGATGCAGGGAAGAGAGGAGGCTGCCTGTGCATCTCAGGGAAGCCTAAGATGACTTCTGAGAGAGGAGATTCAGGATCTCTGGGGGAGGGTCAAGTAGGCTTGGAGAGGGATGATGAGGGCTGACATGAGGGAATGAGGGCCAGTGTTCCTTGGCCTCAGCCTCAGGGACAGCTGGGGGCTGACCAAAGCTTTGCCTCTTGGCATCCTCCAGAAGCATAGATTCCGCTCTGCTCCAGCCTCATCTGGCCCTCTCAAGAGGCTGCCCTGCCTGCATTGTGCTCCTGCTGGAGCCCAGGAGAGGGGCCGGGGGCAGGGTGAAGCAGGCTGTTTTCTTCTTCATTCCTTTCTTTCCCAAGCAATTCTCTGAACACGCTTTTGTATGTCCCAGATGTTCCCGCCTTTGTTCAGATTTAATCCTCCCTATTTATCCCCCCTCTGGTACCTGTTTATTATGTTCTATTTCTCTTTGGAAGCAGGGGCTCAGCAGATCTGCCACATCTGATATTATCTGCACTTGGGCAAACACAATCCTGCCTATGCCTTGTCATCCAGCTCCCGTCTGAAAGGGCCAGAGAAGGAGAAGAATTAAAATCAGCACAGCCGAGAACAGCAAGCCCAAAAAGGTTTTAAAATAAACATGAAAGTTGCTTTGGACCTGTTCCAAGATGCTTGCAACACCCTTCAGTGGAGGCAAAATGGCACTGGGCGCACCCACTGTCACGGCTCTGCCCCTCTGCAACTGGAAGACCTGTGGCTGTGGCTCTTGACTCCTGCCTTGAAGCAGGAACTCCTGTCAGAGCTGTGAAGACAGTTTCCTCTGCTCAGACTCACTCAAAATGTAGGAAGGTTATAGTTGGTAGAGACCAGAGCCTGGGGTCCTTGGCGGGGTTCCTGAGGCCAGCAAGGGGAGCAGGTAGTCATAGCAAGATGGATATAGGAAAGGTGAGGCTGTGGCCTCCTGACTCCTAGACCTTGTTCTCCTACCACACACTGCATATGCAGGGACTGCAAGCTGGAAGTGAAGCAACACATCAACAGCAGAGATAGAAAAAACTTCAAAGATTTCCTTCCCTATTGCCTTTATCATCTGGATCTATGGAGAACAACCAATACAACCATACTGTTTCTAATCTGAACCTCTGAGGACACCCCTGGATCTGGCAGCTCCACCTCTGGGTAAAAGATAGACAGGAGTTGAGGACAGACAGTGCCTGGTTTTTACTAGACTCTAGTCCAAGATGTCCCGTAAACCACAGGTTGATACAACAGGCTTGGAGCCAAATCAGTGAAGTCCCGCCCCACGTGGGGGAGGTGTAAGGGTCTCTCTTAATCCACACTCCTTCTGCCACCGCTCACATCCTCACCTTGGCCTGGGACAGAGGTGAAATGAGGTTTCAAATGGACTCAGAGCCAACTCCATGCCAGGAAGTGTGTTTATTCTGTAACCTACGGTGCCCTGGCCCCCTTAAGCCTGACATCAATTCTCTAAGGTAGGTAAAAACATCCCTGTTGGGGAGATGAGTTAATCAAGAATATGAGGGGGTTATCCAAGCTGCCCAAGATCACAAAACTACAATCTGGGCATTCCAAATCTGAGCCTTGATCTGATGGGTCCAAAGTCAAGCTATGCCCAGGAATCTGCAAAGCACCACGGCTCCCACTCCTGGATCCTCTAAGGACTGTCCATCCTACCCATCCAGGATGGAAGAGCCCCACACCTGCACTACTGGAGTGGAGGTGGAGGGACGCAGGCGCTGCGACACTCTGCGTGTGTCCCCGCGGTCACCACAAATGGCTCGTTTTATAGCCGTGGCTGCGGCGGCAGCTTCAGGCGCCTTTGCCTTGCAGGATTGACATCAATCCTCATTCAAATCAAACTCCTTCTGAAACATGCTCCAGTGGAGTGGAATTTTCTGCTAAATAAGGTGTTATTAACCCAGCTCCCAGCTCCTCGGGCCCGGGCTGAGCTCAGCAGCGGCAGCAGCCGCTCCACACTGATGAACCCACTTAAATACCGATTAATAGGCATTGCAGCACTGGCCCCAGTAGACCCCGTGACCCCCGGGCTCCCTGGACTCTTTTGGCTGCGTCTCCTGGAAACTCAGCTGCACCTTCCTTGACTCTTATTCCAGCCCAGTCGCTGAGTGGTAATCGGGTGTGTTATGGTCTGAGGATGAAGAGGTAGAAGTGGGGGGTTAAAATGATAAGTTTCCATTTCTTTTTTGCAGCTTCTTTCTTACCAGGCTTCAGTTTCCAGAGCCTCTCAGGATGGGGAAGACAAAGAACACACCTCATCAGGAGGGCAAGAAAGTCGCTCTGCCCTCCACTGCTGCTCCTAACAGCATGCGTGGAGTCATTGGGTGAGGGGGGAGGATTGTGGGGGGAGTCCTGCCACAATGAAAGTGACAAGAGAGGCATCCAGACTTTAGGGTAGGACTGGATCCCGACAAAATGCCATTCTAGTTCCAATGCAGCTCACAACAGGCTTCGATGCCCAAATCCAATCATTTCAGCCACATACAAGTTCAGTTTATGTAATTCTCAGAGTTTAAGCTTTTACAGCTGAAAGAGCCCTAGAGAGTCCCTGGTTGAAGCTCATTTTACAGCTGAAGAGACTCAGGACCAGAGAGGGAAAAGGTCATGTCCAAGGTCACACAGCTAGTAAGCAGCAAAGCCAAGGCTCATACCCAGATCTCACAGCAACCTGTGCAATGCTCTTTCTGTTATTCTCCTTCTCTCCCTTCCATGAATATGAAAGCATTGTGGGTAGCCAGAAAGTAATAACCACATTTACATGATTTCCCAGTCTACATACTGCAATGGATATCAAATTGCTCTTAAGCGATATGTTATTAAATAAGATCAGAGAATATAAAAATGGATTTCTGAACTATGATAAATAAAAATACATCACACTTATTCATCTGTCTTTTAGACGAATGCTTATCAGGCATCTGCCAACCATCAGGCATTGCACTGGGTGTGGGTTTTACAGAGGTGAACACGTGGTGGGTGGTTCCTAGCCTCACCAAGTGTATGCAAGCATATAGTCTAGTAGGGGGCAGGGCAGAACAATCTCTCCTCTCTCCCTCTTTCTCTCTCTGTCTCACACACATACACACACATACATGCACACGCACACAATTGCAAATGGTGCTATGCTAAGAAGGAAAATAACAGAATGTCAGCAGAGAATCATTATTTATGTTTGGAGAGTCATGGAAGTCTTCTCTGAGGAGGTGACATCTGAACAAAGACCTGAAGGATGAGAAGAGACCAGCCACACTAGGGGATGGGGAAGAGCCAGCCAAGCAGAAGGAATCAAACTTGGATTTCTTCCATGGACAATGAAGTGAAAATATTTTTAAATTAATACAACCTATTTTAGAGACAAGAAAGCTATTCTGTTTTCTCACCTAATTGCTCTGTTCCATGGAGATGGTGCTTATTTATAAGCCTTTCTGTGTTGTTTGTCTACTTTGGAGCCATTTGCTCAATTTGTGGCAGAGAAAAGCTCTTTCAGAGGTTTGGAAAGACAGTCCATGTCCCTTCCAAACCCAGAACAATGATTGGCAGAGCTGTTAAGCACACAGGCTCCATCTATTCTTAGCTGTGTGTCCTTGAGGAAGGCACTCCCTCTGTGAGCCTCAGTTTCTTCATCTGTATAATTGATAATACAATAATAAAAGCACAATCTCAGAGGGCTGTTGTGAGGCTTAATTGAAATAATGTGTGGGAAGAACTTAGCACAGTGTCTGACACATTGTAATTGCTCAATAAATGTTAGCCATTATTACGACTGTAAGTTACATTCATGCAGATTAAATTACCTTGTACGTGAAAAAGTGTTGGTGAATTTTTCTTCAAATTTTTCTTTCCATCACAATGCAGCAAACAGCAGACCAGATTCCTTTGCGATTGTGACCAGGGGTCTGTGTTAAGAACTAGATGAGTTCTGGCAGGTAGGACAGACTTACATGGGGGCAAGTCTTACATGGGGGGCCTAACACCTGGGTCAGAGATGAGATCTTTTAAACTGGGACCAGTATTGCTCAGGGTAGAATTCCAAAGAAGGTATCAGCCCTAGGAGAGATTACAAAAGAAGGAAGAATGAAGAACTCAGGACAAGCTGGCAAAAGCCACAGTTGCTGAGTTGGGCTTCTCAGGACTTTATCACAAACAAGTAGAGACCAGGAGATTCCAGTCAATGGTGGAAAATTGATACAGGGACTTATTCAGGACCAGGGAGAGCACCAAGGAGGCTGGGCAGCTCTGGGCAGGCTGGCAGGTGGTCCTCTGGGGATCCTCTCTATGCATTAAAGAGTTTGGTCAGAACTTGCCCCTCTTTATCTGAAGGTTTTTCTATCTGTGTCTGAAGAAACAACCACATCCAGCAAGAGATTGGGGTTCCGGCCAGAAGATCTTCAAAGAAATTCACTTGGTTGGGGAATGTTTCTATCTGCTCTCCTCATTGGATGATCCTTGGATTTCACCTCTTTCCCTCCAGCTCCTCAGTTTGTTCCATAGCGTCTCCCAGGCCATGTCTGGAACCCATCCTAACTGCCTCCCAATATCTTGCCTCTTGGATCATGGACCACACTCTGGGCTTGCCAAAAGCATTTGCAATTACCATTCCTCATTCTCTGGCATTGTCCAGATCCAGGCTGAAATGCTCCAATTCCAACTCATCTGAGCCACTCTCTGAAAGCCAAATGCAAGGAAGGCTTTCTGCATTCATAGCTGGCTGGGTTCGTGTTTATTAAGGGTACCCTCACCCAATTCTCTTAGCCTCTCCCTCCACAAACCTGCCAATCCCTGAGGCATCTCCACCAAGTTCTGGAGCTCCTTGGAATACCATTTGAGAATCGCTGCTTTGACCTAATGCCCCAATCTACCCTTAAGAAAACTAAAGCCCCGGCACAGCCTAGACTCCATGTTCAACCCTTGCCTGAAGTTCACACATGACAGGAACAAAGGGCCAACTAGGGAGGGTTCCATCTTCACGCAGGGGTGCCCACCTTCCCTCTGCTTCTGCCTCCTCTGGTTCCAAAGCTAGATGTCCTCTTGGCCCTGCCCTAGACCAGCCAGAATACAGGCCAGTTCCATGATGAGACTCCAGATACAGCTTTAGCATACCTGCTGGGAGATAGTGGTGAGTCACTGTGCTGGCTGGTCCCCACTTTCCCCCAGATCAACTCTGTTTCCTTTTCTAGTCTGCTTCATGAGCCAGGAGTATGACCCTGCTGCCTGGTCCAGCCAATAGGAGTCACTGGGAGGGTAGGGAAGAGGTTGAATCATTTTTTTCTCTACCCCCTTCTTTCTTTAGCAGTCACCTTCCTGGTGGCAGTCACCACACCCCTCTGTGCCCAACCACTCTCCCCAGACCTCCTCCACATCTTCAGCCCTCACTGAGTCCCAGTAACATTATTTCCTCACTCGTTTCTTCAATCCTAGAAGTATGACTCTCTGAGTGATCCTTTGTTGATTCCCTTAATTCTTCCCACACCTCTGGAAATAGTTCCTTCACTAAGCTTTGTTCATTTGAATCATCTGGTATGAATTCTGGTTTTGGTCAGGCACTGAATGATACAGTCACATGCTGCAGACTCAAGGTCCAATGGCCCAGCTGTGGTAGTTGGCCTTAAGCCTGTCTATCTAGGCCCCATGTTGTCTCCTAGATTTAAGATCCTCTATAGGCCCTCGGGCCTGGGCATCTTTGAGATCTAGGTTCCCCTGCCCCATCTCTGCCACCTCAACCAGCACATCATCCTCAGCTGGCTTTTGCTGCCCAGTCATGTCCCAGCCCTGGCCTTGCCCCAGTGAGTGGGTCCTCATCCTGCACTCTGGACTCTCCTCATGTTGTCAAGGTCAGAGTCAGCCTCCTGTTCTTGTAGCCTGGCCTCTATACTGGTCTTGGCTCAGATATACTCCCTGCTGTGCCCTTTCCATACCCTGCCCCAGGTCCACCCCTTCATGGTACACAAGGAACCTGAGTCCAACAGGCCAGGCTCCCTGCCCTCGGGAAGTTCACAGTATGGGAGAAAGGCCTATAAGTAGATCATTTCCATGCAGAATGGTCAGCGTCGCAAGGCACTATGGGAGCAGTATGAGAGGCACTAAATTCAACCTGAAAAGTTCAGAGAAAGCTTCCTGGGGTAGGCAACATCTCTGCTGGGACTCAAAGATTGAGTGACCTGGACCAGAGTGGGTGCAGTGGTGGGCGGCAGATGAAAAGCTCCAGCAGTGGGGAGACTCTACAGGAGTGGATACATCGGCCACTGAGGGCAGGGTGGGGGACTGATCAAGGGGGCCTGGGTTCTGACCTGGGCATTTAGGTGGGTGGGAGAGGGGCCGGCCTCTGATAACAGGAACACAGAAACACCAGCTGATGTAGAGAGCAATCAGGGGTGAGGCCATGATAAGGAATTCAGTTTTTAATTGTCCTGGGAATATCCACCTGGCAAAGCCCCGTAACTGGAGAAATCTGGGACACAGGGAGACAGTTGGGTGTCAAGGTCCCACTATGAAAGCCAAGAGGGTGAACAGGATACCCCATTGAGTGAGGAAGGAGGGCTGAGCACAGAGCTGACAGACACTGACATTTAAGGAAGAAGGTTCTGGAAAAAGAGTGAAGAGTGGAAAGAGAAGTGGGATGAAAGCCAAGAGAGTGTGGTGTCTGGAAACCAAGGGGAGAAGGTTTCAGAAGGGGGCCGTCGGTGTGCAAGGCAAACTAGGCGAAGAGCTCATTTCATATGGAATCATAGTGGTCCCTGCAGTCTGGATTTGCATCCTGGCCTCTCCACGTGCTACACAGATGACCTTGGACAAGGCAGTGACCTCTGAGCCTCAGTTCCACTATGTTCAAAGCAAACAGTGGTGGTGCCTCCCTCCCAGGGTAGTTCCACTAAGGCAATTGTGATGTGGAACAGCTAGCACAGTGCGTGACACACTCGACCCATTTGGCAGATGGTGACTACAACTTTGAGTATTAATCCACTCAGCAAACACTCATGAGCACACATGGACTGCTCCTTCCCACAGAGGAGGCTGAACCAAGAAGGGTTTCTCGTCTCAAAGAGAAAATAACATCCATCACTGAATGCCAAGGAAGTGGGTGTCGGGTGGCATTAAAAAGGACCAGAGGGTGGCTGCAAGGAAGGATACATGGAAGACCAGCCAGGAAGAGGGAACAGCCTGAGTGAAGGCCCAGAGGGGGTAATGTGCACTTTCATGAGAGGTTCCCGGGGCTCCCTACTGCCCTCTGGTGCTAAGCTCAAGGGTGAATAGCCCTGTGTCTGGGTGGCACATTCACAACAGCCGCAGCTCCCAGCCCTGCACTCCACGTCACAAACACTGGGACGTGATCATTAGGTGATTATATTTTTAAGGCCCAAATTGTTTTATTTGTTTCCCTGCCAGCTTTCATGAGGCCATCAGTCATTCCCCACACAGATAACATTTCTTATGTACATTGACAGAATAAATTACATGGTTCTCATCCGGCAAATCAACATTACAGGGGAACATTATCTTTTGCAAAGCGCTGCCTGGGCACATCATAAATCCTAACCAGGTTTATTACATCTGTCTTGTCATAGATTCATTTTATTGAGAAGTGGCTTTTTTTTCCAGATTAATAATCACATTAATAGATGAGATTCTTTTTAGAGGACTGTTTTCTTGGAGAAACCAAAGAAAGAATTTCACAGCTGCAAAGCATTGACACACTGGTGGCTGATGCCATAAGACTGTCCATGTCATGCTGACAGTGTCCTCTGGGACTGGGAACTGGGGACTTCTGACTCACTGGGGACTTTGGGCCAGTCCATGATTCCTTCCTCGTCTCTGATTTCACAGCTTTTTCCAAAGAACAAATCCAGAAGCTTCCAAGATGGTATCAAAGATGTATTGTTATATTAAACTAATCAAATGAATATTTAATAAGTAACTAGCATGTGTGCAATGGGCGAACCAACAGGGGAGAGAAAGCTAACCCACTTGGAACAACAAGAGGACAATTCAGGGCAGAATGCTGAGACTCGGGCCCCCTGCCTGCCTGCCCTCCCTCCGTGGGTGGGTGGGTGGCTGGACAGCTCTAGGCTTCTTTCTCTTATTTTTTTAAGTGAGCAGAATGATCTAGACCCGGGCTTAGAAAGCTATGGCCCACGGACCAAACCCAGCCCCTCTCCTGGTTTAGCAAATGAAGCTTTGTTGGAATACAGTTTCACCCACTCAGGTACGTACTGTCTGTGGCTGATTTTGCACCACAGCCTGAAATATTTACTGGCTGGCTCTCTCCAGGAGAAGCTTACCAGCCCCTGGTCTAAATGAACTCTAGGTGGACGACTTACAGCCACGTCATGGGAGCTGTGCTGAAGCACTCTTAATAATAACATGGATTTGAGTCCACCGTGCTAAAGGCTTTCCTCGCATCATCTTACTTAATTCTTGGAACACCCCCATGACAAGGTTCTAATCTATAGATGAAGACACTGAGGCTTCAAGTGATCCAGGGACTTTTCTAAAATCACCCAGAGGCAGAGTCAAGCTGGAAACTCAGGCCTATCTGCTGCCAAAATCCTTCTGACCTCTCCAGTAAGTTGCCTGGGCATCGTGGAGGTGTAAATTGGTGAGGAGGAGGGATTTCACATGGGGACCCTGCTTAGAGAAACTCAAACTTGACACTTAGGATGTTGAAGGGTGGAGAGAAAGGGGGAAGAAGTCCTGGCAGTAGAAGCCCAGGGGGAAGAGGAGAAGACCACTGTGCATCACAGGGCTGGACACTGGTGTGTCAATGAGGTAAAGACATTCTGTCCACTGTCCCCGTGATGAGTACTGCTTCACTTAAACCTTACAACCAGTCTCTAAGGTGGTTGCTCCTGAGTCCTCACTCAACAGATGGAGGACTGCAGCCCAGAGAGGCAGGCACCTGCCCAAAGTCACACAGCAGGTCGAGTGTTACTTTCTCTTCACACACGTGACATTCTGGCGAGTTCTTCTCACAATGTGGCAGTCTCACCTGAGCTAAGGGAGAGAGCTGGTGGGGCCCTTTAAAAGGAGCCTGGACTGAAAGTGGGATCACTTCAGCCCCAGGGCAGGAGGAGGCATCAAGGGGAAGGCAAACTCAGATGCAAACTGGAGGCTGCCAAGGTGGCTGACCCTGCAGGTCTGAACATCATCTCTCAGCCCTTCTCTCTGTCCAAGTCAGGGAAGACTTTGTGTCTATACGCAGGGCTTCTCCCATGGAAGAGAAAGAGCTGGGGACCTGGCCCCGCCCACAGATCTTCCTGGCCTCAGCCTGCTCCACTTCTCCACTGGGACTTCTCACAGACAAACCCAGCATCCCCTATATAGCACGATCCTCATCTTCCCCCAAAGCCTGTTCCTATTAGTGAAGGGCAGCCCCCTCCTCCCAGATGCTCAGAAAACTTAAGTCATCCTTGATTTCTTTCCTCACACTCAATACCCAATTCATTTGCAAGCCCGGTTGGCTTTACTTTCAAAATAAAAACAGGACTTTATCACTTCTTCCCACTTCTGCAGCTGCTGACCTAGCCCAGGCCCTCCATCGTCACTCACGCTATCTGGTCTGCCGGTCCTACACCAGCGGGAGGGATCCACTTAAAAGGCTGCTTCTCTGCTCAAAACCCTCCACTCTCTCATTCTCTATCAGCTAATGTCCACATCTGCATAATACCCAAAAGGCCCCACACACTCGGGTGCAGTCTCCCTTTAACTCAGGGCCCCCTCACCTGCCCTCCATCACTCTGCTTAGCCATTCCACCCTTCCCACCCCTGCACATGCCCCTTACCCTGAGAAACCCTTTGCCTTATTATTTTCACGAGTGCCTCCCATGGAGTTGGGCAACCTGGTAACTCTGTGCGTCCGGTTAGTTGCACTGGCTGTTTTCTGAGCCTCGAATGACCTTCCATAATATCGACAGGCTGGATCCCTCCATTCCTTCAGGGTTTTGCTCAAGGGACATATTCTCAGCAAGACCTTCCCAATGTTTTACACAAAGTTACAACCTCTACACCACATTGTCCCTTCTCAGCATCCTGTCTTATTTTCCTCTGTATCATTTACCTCCATCTGGGTTGTTTATGGCCTATGGCTGTCCCTCTCCCCTAGAATGTAAACTCCATAGGGCAGGGTTCTTATCCCTTATTCATTGTTATATCTGTAGTACCTAGAGTAAGTCCTGGCAAAAATAGGCACTCAATATATAATAATTGACCCACATGAGCTTGGTAAATGTATAAACATTTAATGAAGTTTAACAAATTCCACCACTTGGAAGATGTGATTTTTTGGACAAGGTATTACATTGGTCTAATACTGTATCCTTGTATGTAAAATGGGGGCAATAATAGTACCTTGCTCAGTAGATGTTACTAGGAATGATTGAAATACAAAACGAAGCAAAAATGAAGAACTGTACGTGCCTGGCTCAGAGTTTAGCATAGAGCCGCTCACACAGCAGGTTCTGGAAGATAAGCTTCTTTCTTCATAAGGAAATCACCAAAGCCAAGTAGACCTGCATCAGGAAACCAACACGGAAACTGCACTTGCGGGACCACGGTGAGAAACTCAGCCTCACTGCTTACTAACAATGTGACTTAGGAACGTTCCTTCATTTCTTACACCTTAGCTTGGTCATCTGTAAAATGGGCAAAAATTAGACAGACTTCATAGAGTTGTTTTAGGAAACCAAATGAGATAAAGCACAAAAAGATGGTTGGCACAGACCTGATCCACACAAGCTTGGTGAAAGTTTGTAATGAGAAGGATGGTGAAAACAACCCCAAGGAGGCTGCCTGGAAGGATGTGCTGGCCCAGACTCCAATCCTCTGGTTCTTGGCCTCCAGGCAGGGAGTTGGCTCCTGACGAGTCAGGCCTGAGCAGGTTAATGTGCAGAGTCTCATTCCCTGTTTTATTTTTCTCTTTTTAGCACGAAAATCTGTCCTAGCACCTCTCATTATCCACTTCATCAGTCTCAAACTGTCGGCTAATTGCACTCCCCAGCAACCCCTCCCTCCCTGCCTCTTGAACAAGCTCAATAGCACACAGCTGCCTCCCTCTCTGGGGCTCCACTGGGGAGTTAGAAACAAAATGTAGCAGGCAACACCCCAGCTGCCTGCTTTGGGCTCCCGTCCCCCATTGACCCCTGCTCCTCTCCTATATCCTCACCCCTAAGAGAACAACTGCAGGAGAGCCAAGGCAGAGAGGAGAGGAGGGAAGTCAAGATGCAGCAACATTTCCTGGTGTATTCTGGCTTTTAGGTCTGCACAGTTCCAACTCCTGAGTGTGATCCTTGAGGAAGGGAAACAGGAGGCAAGCTTGACATTCACCCAGCTTCTCGCCAGTGGGCACTTTTCACACCAAAGAAAGAGCAGAGGTCTCACTGGGTGAAGGAACCAGACCTTGAGGCAGCTGGAATTCATGGGGTAGGTTACAGGAGAGTTGGAAGATGCACACAGAGGAGGAACGCTAGAAATCTACATAGTTTTTGACTCTATACTAAGCTTTGCAAGACTTTGTGCTGCTTGACAGAGAACAGCTCCTGGACGAGCCAAGATGCTTTATCAGAGGTCACACTTTGAGGCAACTGGAATTCATGGGACAGGTTACAGAAGAGATGGTGGAGTTATGACCAACGAGGGCAGAGAGATCTTGCTGAACACCCTGGGCACTCAGCGGGCTCCAAGAAGGCTATGTGTTAAGGAATACTCTCCATCCCCCCATCCAAGCCAAAAATCAATCAGTGACAAAACCAAACTGATTCACCAGCAAATTAACTGTCTACCAGAACAAAAGCACAACAGTCTTTAAAAGAAGACAATAAAAATCCAGATTGCAATAATGTAGCATCTACAATGTCCAGTAGGAAAATAAAACCTACAGTCAGGGAAAAAAAAGTATCAGTAGAAACAGACCTAGAGGTGACACAATGGATGGAATTAACAGTAAAGGATTTTTAAAACCCACTATAAATATGCTTAATGATTTAAAGAATAATATGTATGTTATGAGTGAGTGAACCACTGGGGAACGTCAATAGAAAAATGGAAGCTATAAAAGGAGTCAGATAGAAACTATAGAACCAAAAGATGCAATACCTGGAATGTAAAATTAACTAAAGCAGCTTAACAACAGATTGGAAACTAAAAACAAAAATCAGTGAATTGGAAAACATAGTCCTTAAAACCATGAAAACTAAAATACAAAAAGAAAAAAGAACAGAGCCTCAGTGGCCTGTGGGAAAATACCAAGGATTGTAAAATAAATTGAGTTGGAGCCCCCAAAAATGGAAGAGAGAAATTGGGGCAGAAAAAAATTTTTGAAAAAATAATGATTGCCAAGAGAATGAGAAGACAAGCCACTTGTCTTCTTGGGATAAGTCTTCTTAGGAGAAAATATTTGAAAAAGACATATCTAACAAAGGACCATTATCCAAAATAGACAATGAACTCTTAAAACTCAACAATAAGAAAATAAGCAACAAATTTAAAATGAGAAAAATGTCTGGATAGCCACTTCTTTCTTCAAAGATGATCTATAGATGGCAAGCGAACATATAAAAAGATGCTCAGCATTATACATCATTAGGAAATTGTGAATTAAAACAGCAATGAGATACCACTACATACCTATTAGAATGACCAAAATCTAAAACAACAATAACACCAAGTGCTGGAAAGGATGTTGAAACAGCAGTAACTCTCATTCGTTATTGGTAGGTATGAAAATGGTACAACTACTTTGGAGGACAGTCTGACTTTTTTTGCAAAACTAATTTTGTAAAAAAAATTACTATACAATCTAGCAATCATGCTCTTTAGTATGAGTCAAAAACTTTTATGTCCACCCAAAAACCTGAACAAGCATGGTTATAGCAACTTCATTTACAATTGTCAAAACTTGTAGCAAACAATGTGTCCTTCAATAGGTGAATGGATAAGCATACTGTGGCATATCCATACAACAGATTATTCAGCACTAAAAAGCAATTAGCTATCAAGCCATGTAAAGATGTGGGAGAAACTTAAAAGCATATTGAAAAGTGAAAAAAAAAACTGAAAAAAACTATGTAATGTATGATTTTAACTATATGACATTCTAGAAAAGGCAAAACTAGCCAGACAGACAAAAGATCAGTGGTTGCCAGGAATTCAGGGAAAAAGGAGAAGTAAATAGGCTGATCACAGAGGATTTTTAGAGCAGAGAAATTATTCCGTATGATTCGATGGTGGTGAATACATTGATCAAAATCCACAGTTGTAGAACACCAGGAGTGAACCCTAGTATAAACTATGGGCTTTGGGTGATAATGATGTGTCAGTGTTGGTTCATCGGTTGTAATCAACATACCTCACTCATTGGGATGTTGAGGGTAGGGAAGGCTGTATATGTGGGAGGGGAAGCTGTATATGGGAACTCTGTACTTCCCACTCAATTATGCTGTGAACCTAAAAGTACTCTAAAAAATAAAGTCTATTTTTTTAAAGACTGATAATTTTCCTTTTTCTTTCTTTTTCCCTTTTTTCTAAAAATGTTTCAAATGTGATGAAAATGTCAACCCACAAATCTAAGAAGCTCAGCAAACCCCAAGCAATAAACGCACACACACACACACACACACACACACACACACACATTTTTCTGCCTTTACCACTAGCAACAAGGCATATAATAATAAAATGTTAAAAAACAAGAATAAAGAGAAATTTCTAAAAATCAGCCAGAAAAAAAGATGTGTACAGATGGGGGAATGAGTATAAATGAATATAAAAAGGTAAGAATGATCGCTGATTTACCATTAAATACAATGCAATTCAGAAGGTAATGGAGACCCTAAAATGCCAAAAGAAAAATAACTCATTGCTCTAAAAGTCTGTATTTAGAAATCATTTTAAAAATGAAGGTGAAGCTGGGCTCGGTGGCTCAGCCTGTAATCCCGCACTTTGGGAGGGTGAGGTGAGTGGATTGCCTGAGCCTGCGGGTT
>CAUYQG010146674.1:0-11679 GCA_963574415.1 Tarsius wallacei
GTTGGAGTCTCACTCTGTCGCCCAGACTGGAGTGCAGTGGCCGCTCCCGGCCACCGCAGCCTCGACCTGCTGGGCTCCGGCAATCCTTCCGCCTCAGCCTTCCAAGTAGCTGGAACTACAGGCGCGCGCTACCATGCCCGGCTGATGTTTTGATTTATTGTAGAGATGAGGTTTCGCCTGCCCAGGCGGGTCTCGAACCCGCGGGCTCAGGCAATCCACTCACCTCAGCCTCCCAAGGCGCGGGATTACAGGTTGAGCCACCGAGCCCGGCTGGAGATTTTAAATATCTCTCTGATGAACGGGGGAAAAAAAGTCAATATTTCATGGTTTGCCAATGGATCAATGTGTTCATTATATAGAGGCATTTTTGTGTTTTAATTTCCATTTTATTTACAGTCTACACTCCAGAACAATATAGCTGTTTAAATAGAGCCCATTACCAAAATGTTTTCCAAAACTAACTTTCCACTATCAACTGACATTCTCCAGGAATATTAGCATTATAAACTTAACACTCAATACTAGAAAATGTGCATTTCAGTCTACAGCTCTCATAGGGCACAAAGTGAGACTAGAACAAAATCAAACTGATCATTTGAAAAGCTAAAAGGTCAACGAGCTTAAAATTGCTATAGTAAATTTCATACAATTATTACAATATAGTTTTGATTCTTGGAAACATTGAAAAACACTTTATTAAAGTATGTCTCAGTTAGTAATATATAAATTTATTTCTATTTGTAGACAAAACTGGCTGAAGAAATCCAGGAGACACTGTAATTTCAAGCTGTGTTTTTGTACAAACTGAGCTTATAACATTACAAACTCTTTCCACCAACCAAGGAGCCAAAGAGGCTGCTCTTGTCTGATTTGGCTCAAGTGATGAGGACCATGACCTTGGCCTTCAGCAGAGTTGGTAGAAAACCAATTTCAACTGGGTCAAAGTCAAAATTTGAGCATGATACTGACATATCTGATTGTTTTTGTATGAACACATGGTATAAAAAGATTTCTTTTGGGAGATTCCTAAATGTAAACTGGCTTTACATTATTTCTTAATTTTCTAACAAATTTAGCTTGATTTTTTTTGCCATGCCAGGCAATTTTCAACATATTTCAACATGTTCATGAAGCTTTGCTTAAAAGAAATGAGCCATTGAGTTACCCAGAGAAAATATTTTGGCATTCAAATAAAAAGTCACACTCTACAGACTTACCTCTGTTGTACCTAATCAACAAAAACTTCTAAATGACTCATATACAGGTTGACTGAATGTAGTTTACTGATTAACAACTTGAAAAACAACCAAAAAAAGATTCAACACCCATTACAGACTTTTGCATCATGTGGTATAAGGATATTAAATCTCCAATTGCAAATGATCACTTCTTACATTTTTAATAAATAACAACCAAGTGAATAAATACATTAATCTGGAACCAGAAAGAAAGCAGGCTACATGCTTGAAAGAAATCAGATAATGTATTTACAAATTATGTTCCTTCTATTAGAAAACTGAAAATTCAACAGAAATATATTTTTTTAGCCTAATGTCACATGGAGATAAGGAAAGTTATGATTAGATACTATTTAAAATGAGTAAAATTTTAATCATTTTTAAGAGAAATTGAAATATTTGTGACGATTTAGATTTTAAAAATGTTTTTTAAAGTTGTCATTCTTGGTTCTGTGCTTCATATTTCAGGAACTTGAATCCTGATCTGCATTCCATATCACGGAAGTATATGAAATGTTAAATTTTCCCAAAATGACAATCAATTTCTAATATTTAGAAGAAAATATGTCTGGGTGACATTAGTAAGTACAGTTGGGTCCACAGTCCTCACTAAAGATAGACACTTAAAACACACTGTGATATAGATTCCACAGAAGTTATGTTTCAACTAACAGAATCATGATTGTTTGTTATCAACATGTGGTACAACACTAACATGCTGGAAACAAATAACCGTGGTAGATTAAAAAGCACTTGCTAAAATTTCCATTTCCTTGATTACTTAGTTTTTAAAAACCATAGACTAAAAAAGTCTTTCAAAAGTAACTAGTATACTTACCCGATTTTCAGCAGGATTGCACCTAGATTATCTAGTAAATGTAGTTGGTAAGAGGAAAGTAGAGAAAATTCATCAAATCAGTTATGATTATCTCTGGTCCCAGAGATTTTATTGTCAGGAAATGCTTTTCACGTATCATTATAAACCTTCTTGCCCAGACTGACTTCCAAACTCCGGACAATAAGGTTGGTCCCAAAAGGAATCATCTCAGTTACTTGTACACAATCATTTACAGGCCAAGCTTATAATGATAGCATAATAGCACCGAAACAATATTTTTGCTTTATCCAAAATGTAGTATTTATTTCTTCAAAATTTGTACTACATTTGTTAGCGAATTTTTTCAAGAAAGTTAAGCATTTAGAGTCTAAAGCATTATCTACACAAATAAAGTAAAATATTAGCAGTGTGCTCTTGTGGAAAGAGCAGTAGTCCACAGTTTTCCAGATAACTCTATCTAGTAAGATGTTGCACTAAACAAGTGATTCAGTCTCTGATTTAAAATTTGAAAGCAGTAAAGATGGAATAATAATGGTTATCTGAGGAAATGAATTACATAAGTCATATGAATTACAGGATTTGTAAAAATGCCAAATTCACCTTTTTACTTACCAGCGGAATATGGGCCTTAAATTACCTAATTTTCACAACAGATAGAGGATACTGATAAGTCACAAAGTTTTACTAAAGTATCTAGAATTTATCCCTCCTTATAGGCAATATAAAATAGACAAAGTCTTGTAGAGCACCAGAAACATAGAAGAACAAAAGATATCTCAATCTGAGAGGTTAAATATCCTATTAGTACAAAAAGCAAGTATAATATGACCATAAATATACAGATTTATGTAAAGAGTCTACAAATAATGTACTTACCATTTTTCATACTTTCATTCAAGAACTTTATCACGTTTTAGATTTCCCACCTTTGAAAGAGTTACTAAAAATGAAATTTACAGAGGCTAGGAAAGACCTATCAAATAGAGGGAAAGTAATTCTTACTAAATATAGTTAAAGAAGTTGGATGGTTTAAGACAAAGAAGAGGACGTTTTACTTACTCTCTTAGAGTGGAAGGCTATTATGAGGAGAATGTTAACCAGTCATTCTACATCATGAAGAGAGGAAAGATTTTTGAAACATCAGAAAAAGATAGTTTAAAAACTTAGCAGAAGACGCTAAAATAGGGTTACTGTATAATTTTTTGTTATGTGGTTAAGCATTGAGACAAACCGGGAAGAAAGGGTGTATAATCTGGATCTGAAAGAATAGAATAGATAGCAATTCATGTTGAATGGCTTGGCTCTACCTTTGCTAAAGCCTGGGTACTTGATCACTGATCTTTGATGTCCCTTCCAACACTTAAGTTTTATAGTTTATTCCCAGGAACAGAAATGGGCATTCCTAGGTCAACTGTGGGTTTCAACACATCATTTTTTGGCCAAGTTGGTAGCAATGTTTTACAGAAAGATGAGTAGCTCTGTATTCAATGAGTTTAATGCCAACCTAATCACTTTAACCTGGGCAGTTTTGAAACAGATTAGCTATAAAGTGAATCCCTAACTTGGTTTTATATACACAATGAATACTAGCATATTTTCATTTCTAAAGGTAAGCATAACTGCACATGTCTAGGCAGCTATAATTAAGTCTGAAAAGCTGAAATATTTTAGCCAGTTTTCAGAAATAGAAAGGTAATAGTACATTTTTATTATTAAATGGTACATGCATTATGATATGCCACAAAAGAGACATTCCACTTTTAAGAGAGTATTGGTTTATATTCAAAATGACTTTCTACACCACTAGGGGAAATGTGCTTCTTTACAGAACTGAAAGATACAGCCCTCATCATTTAACTGCTGATCTCTTGGTTCCCACATATTCCAGAACTAGGATTTGGCCTGCTGAGTTTTGGCAAGCTTCATGTTGGTATCAAGCAAACTACCATCCAAAAAAGTGTTGGATAGCACTACCAGAACTCTGAGTTGTACTGAAGTCCAAATGTGAATTTCCTGGAACATGTAGTCAACAGATTTCTGAAATTGCAGACCAGCATTTTGCTTTGTCTTTATAAGTGCTTGCCTATCTTGGAAGAAAATCTATAAAATCTTTTCCAATGGATTCAGAGAGAAGATAACTACAACTAAAATGGCCAATTCACTAGTCAGCTTTAATATTTTATATCTTGACTTCCATATAAAACTGTATAAATATAACATGGTTATATTTATTATGAAGGTATACTTTCAAAGTAGCAAAAGATTAGAATGATAGAACTACAATGATCATCTTCCTCTATGCAAATTTCTATAAATGCAGCCATTTTTCCACCATAACCTCAATGATCAAGACAAGGTTGATACTTAAGACTCAAACTTGATATTTTGTGCTTTTGCTCCAAATGAGGTTTTGCTAAGAGTGGCTTTATTTGCATTTTCTTAAACTACCTCCCTAAAACATCGGCTTGCGTATATTTAATTTTTTCCGCTAATTCAATTTTCCACCCACCTTCCACCTCTTACTTCTAAACGAATTCTCTTGTTCCCTCCCTGGACATATTCTCCACTCTCCAATTTTTAGGTTCCTGACAAGCAATACATAGTTGAGGGAACAACTCAGCCACTTTCTGACGTGCTATACTAATAACCTGATAACATCAAGTTAATTTAAGAAAATAACTTTGTTTACCATGTAAGCAATTAACGCTTCTTTTATTCTTCTTAAGGAACCTGGGTTTCTGATGGATACTGAATATTTTTCAGGCTGGATTTATCCAGCCTTTCCGGTGGCTCTGGGCATTTAAAATTATCATGACAAACAGATTCTAGCACAGGGCCTAATCTATAGTGAGAAGAGGGAAGAACAGGAGAGGTTAAATGTGGAAATACCTTTTCTAGAATCATAAAAACTACTAAGTATAGTAGGAAAAATACCTCTCTCAGAATAAAAATTACTAAATTTAGAATCATGTGTATTCCCCAGATGAAATGTGCCAGGCATAATCTAAAAATAAATAAATAAATTTTTTTTAATAAATAAATTTTTGAAGGCAATGGACTCCTATATAGGATTGGCATACATAAAGATAAGTCTCAAAGCAAAGAATCAGAACCAACAGGCATCCAATGAGCAAGCAAGGCAAATTTACAGGAATCCAGAATACTTGACACAAATTCACTGTTTTCTCTTCCCACCCCTTCCTCCAAAGTTTTCTTAAAATAGGTTTTAATCACAAGAAGATTGCCTGATAAAATGTTTCCTGGACAGGGCACAGTAGCTCATGCCTGTAATTCCAGTACTTTGGGAGGCCAACACAGGAGAATTATTGAGTCCAAGAGTTCAAGACTAGCTTGGGCAACATAGTAAAACCTTGTCTCTACAAAAAAATAAAAAATTAAAACTGATATTTTAGATGTAAAACTTGAACCATGTTTAGTGACTATGCGACGAGGAGAGAGATTGTCATAGTGCAGAATAGAAGGTCCCAGGTTAAGGCTAAGTGGTGTCCACAGCTCAGATTCAGACTGATGTGTCTGGTCTGGCAGACTGCAGGCAAGTCAGACATATTTATTTGAGTGAGAAGCAAAAAACCTCATTAGACAGAGTTCTTCCCAATGGATGAGAGAGCCCCCATACAAACAAATGGTTTGGTACTGAGTGCGATAGTCTACACAATAAGGAGTCGACTAACTAATCAAAGTAGTCTTCTGACTGAGCCAAATATGTGAGTTTTGGGGAAATAAAAACTGCAAATTATAAAGGAAAACAAAACTGAAAAAGCTGTTTTATTTAAAAACAAAAACTAAGATTTGTGAGATTCAAACCAATCCTTTGGGTTAAACCCATGGGGGGGGCGGGGAAACAGTGTTAAGACAACAGAAAGATACTCATCAGTGGCTTTGCTGCATTATAGGATACAGCAGGGATCCCCAACCCCTGGGCGCAGACAGGTCTGTGGTCTGTTAGGAAGTGGGTCACCCGGCAGGAGGTGAGTGGCCAGCAAGCTGAGCTCTGCCTCCTGAAAGATCAGCCTTAGATTCTCACAGGAACACGAACTCTACTGTGAACTGTTCCAGCCAGGGATATAGGTTGCCTGCTCCTTATAAGAGTCTAATGCCTGATAATCAGCCCCCCACCACACCCAGTCCCTGGAAAAATTGTCTTCCGTGAAACTGGTCCCTGATGCCGAAAAGTTTAGGGACCGTTGGTGTACAGAATATCAGCCATACCCCAGCTCCATGAGATGCAGCACACAGCAAACTGAAGTTTGGAGGGAGGCAGAAGGGTGGTTGGAACCATGGCTACCTGTGGATATTGAGAAATTGCTAAACAGCACATGAATGTTACCCAGCAGAATTCCCAGATTTAAGTAAGAAAGACTTTGAATAAAGGCAACTATCAAAACAGGAGATGAAAGTGAGAATTAAGAAAATATTGTTCCATAATACCCTCTTCAAGGTTGCAGTGGTATGGAGCAACATGGGTTGCACATTACCTATATATATGTATATATCAGTGAAGATTAGAAGTAGTGCAGATTAAGCCAGCCGTGGAAGCACACGCCTGTAGTTCCAGCTACTTGGAAGGCTGAGGTGGAAGCATCGCCTGAGCCCAGCAGACTGAGACTGCAGTGGCCGATGGCCGAGAGCGTACCATTGCACATCGCCTGGGCGAAAGAGTGAGACTCCAACTCAAAAAAAAAAAAAAAAAAAAGTAGTGCACATTGTAAGAACTCAGGAAAAATATTTGGCATTTTCATCTCAACAAGAAGATTTTTTAGAAATCCATAATAATGAATTGTTTTATAAACTCACTGGTTTTATTTTGAAGCAAGCAGGGAGTAAATCAGAAGATTTATCAATATATTAAATACTCATGGCATTATTGACTACTCTCCTCTTATTAAAATTCTTATCTTGGTTTTCATACACCTGGTTTTTGTCCAAGTTTCTGGCTACTCCATATAAGACTTCTCAATTTATCTTCTTCTGTTCACACCTGAAGTGGTCATGTGTTCCAAAGCTCCATCTTTCATCCTCAGACCTCTGCCCACACATTTTCTCTGGAAGATCTCATCCCAAGTAAAGTGTCACCTACGATTTGTGTGTGTACAATTTTCCTACAGAGTTGACAAGCTTAAGAAACCATGGGATCTGGTGAGTAGAACTGGAAGTAGAGGAAATTTCAGGTAAGAAAAAAAAAGTGTGCTTACAGCATAGAGTCTAAAATACCTCTCAGATAGCCGGCTACTCAAAACACAGTTTACTTCAAAGTGTTGATTCTCTTAGCCAAGGAGAGGCATTGAAAGTGCTTTCATCAATATAATCAGGCCCAATGTGTGTTTGAAGAAATAATCCCCAAGTTTCATACATTTTGCTTAGCAGGAAAAATCCTTGAGGGGTGAGAGAATCTCAGTCGTTGCTCTCCGTCACTGGTTCAATTGTATATCCTTTAAAAATGCAACCCAACGTTAGGAGGTTAAAACAAGTAAACTAAAACAAACAAACAAAAAACCAAAACCACAACAAAAATAAAACCACTAGGGTCAGAGCACTAGGGAGGAAAAGGAGAAAGTGTTCAATAAGCCAAACCCAGAGAAAGGTCCTCCTATTCCATCTAATGAGTTAGAAGATCATGTGCTTTTAAACCAGCTGGTGTTCATCTGATGAAATCCAAAATATTATACTATTTAACAACCTCCTTTGCTGACTTGCCTTAAGGATACTAGAATAAAATAGGAGAAAAACTCTCCTGTCCCTGAGGTAATGATTTCAGCTGGCTTGACCATGTCTGAGTGCATGTGTGTCAGGTAGTGCTGAGGAAAAAAAAAAGTGAAAACAAGGTCATTCTTGTTTTATACAGCATTCTCTAGTTAAGTTGAAGAATAAACTGTAAAGATGTCAACATCTGGCCTTTCCCAGAACCCACTACTCTGAAAAGAGTTCAAACTCTTCCCGAGGCAGTGAGCATCACAACCTCACCAGCACAGGACCCACAGGGAAAAAATATGTCAGACCCATGTGTGAAATAATACCCTGTGTGTTCCATGTATTCAACACCTAGCAAAGTTAGAGGCAATGAACAGTGTAACTATGTAAATTATAGCGTCAGATATGTCTTCTATGTTTTATTTGAATGGGTCATTTGTAAGAAGCCTTACAACACTAAATTAAAGTTTAAATATAGTCTAGTCAAATCATCCTTTTCGATTTTGAGCATAGGCTTATCTCACTTAAAAGAATTATAAAATGCCAAATTTAATTTTCCCTGTATTTCCCTTCATCACTTGTTTGTAATTATCTTATTATGTACTATACACCTGATACGTTCACGACACAATACCAATAAATTAAGGGTGAAAGGAAGCACAGAGAGAAAGTATAAGATACAATCCCTGCATGAAACATCTCAGAATCTATTCCAGATACAAACACAAGGGCACTAATCCTAAAGCCAGGCCTTGCATGATAAGTGAGCTAACAGAAGCCACAGGATACCATGGGAGAATAGATATTTGAGCTGACAGAGTTTGAGGACAGGCTTTTCCCCCCAAACGAGGAAGCATGTTGGGAAAAGGACAAACACAAAGACATAGAGGCGTGAAGAAAATGTACCATAGTTAAAACATTTTTTGTTTTTCTTGCAAGAGAGGAAACAACTAGGGGAAGAATAGAAGGGCACGTCGGGATCATTTGTTCTTTAGGCACTCTGAGAAATTCTTAGATCCATGTAGAATTTATCTAAAACACGATATACCTACGAAGGAAGAAATATAAATAACCGACAAATATATTTTTAAAACTTGGCCTAACTGGATAGCAAAGAAATTCAAATTAAAATAAGATGTTTGACTTCACTTATCAAATTAGGATATAAAAATAGTAATACTGATTTGGCAAGGATGCAGAACAAAATGAACATTTTGGTATATTTCTTGAGATATATCCTAAGGAATAACATTAGCCTGCAAGCAGATACACTAACAAAGAGATTAGTCAGGATATTATATACTAGTAAAAAAAAACTTGGGGAAAAAATTAAATGTCTAACAATAAGAAATAGGTTAAATAAACTATTGTATAAACATAAAATAAAATATGTAAGCATTGAATTTATTGAAGAAGTATAAATGTGTGCTCTTTATGTTAACTGAAAAAGTTTGTCTATGTATGGTATACACAGAGACAAGAGCTATGAGAATACATTCAAAAGCAAAAGTTACCTCTAAGTGGTAGATGTAATTGTGGCTTTTTAAAAATGTTCATCTGCATTTTCTAAAATTTCTAAAATGAGCATGCAATGACTTTATATAAAAAAATTATTTGTCCAACTTTACAAAAAGCCAAGGCATATTTGTTGGTTCCTTTATTGGAACAGGAGCAAGGTACTTTATAGCAGTAAGCACAATTGTCCTTCTTCCAGTGCAAAAACAAACAAACTTTTGGAAGAATAAGAGACCTTTATACCCTTTTTTCCTGAGTAATAATCATTTATAGCGTGAAGTTTTTATCTTCTCTCATTTTCCTAGTCACTCCACCCAGCAAAGTGAGTGTTCCCATATAAATATATGGCCCCACACCCAGAATTGAATAGAGATTTCAGAGAGCTCCCTTTTTTAAAAAACTGGCCTCTGCTAGGACTCTTTGTAAGGGGTATAATAAAACTTATTAACTCTTTAAAGTGACTAGAGTATGTCTATACCTATACCATGGAAAAATATGAATCAAATTCAGGAAAATTATGAAAATATGTTCAATTCTATGACATTATTTTTAAATTGATTTTTTTTTTTTGAGTTGGAGTCTCACTCTGTCACCCAGACTGGAGTGCAGTGGCCGCTCCCAGCCACCGCAGCCTCGACCTGCTGGGCTCCGGCGATCCTTCCACCTCAACCTTCCAAGTAGCCGGAATTACAGGCACACACCACCATGCCCAGCTAATTTTTTGATTTATTGTAGAGACGAGGTCTTGCCAAGTTTCCCAGGCTAGTCTCAAACCTGTGGGCTCAAGCAATCCTCTCATCTCAGCCTCCCAACATGCTGGGATTATAGGCGTGAGCCACTGCGCCTGGCCTTAAATTGATTCTTAAATGATATTCAAACTCCTCTACATTTTCTGTCAACATTTAACAAGCCCTGAAGTTTATTAATTACAGAGAAAGGGGCTCTCCCTGTGGGTTTAGCACCTAACTAGGAAATAAATGTCAAGATGCGTATGTGTCATTTATGAGTGGGTGGGAAAATGAATTTAACTCTGATAATCAGGGCCTTGTGAAAAATAATAGTTTAAATAAATAGTGAAATAAACAAGTACAAAAATAGTAGTTTTGGAAAAATATGATTTTCCTGAAGAGTATTAGGTTGCCAAAAAGTAAGCTTTTCAGTGAGATGTCCATTTTGCTAGCTCAGAGCATTTGGTAACTTTGTGAGGACAAAAGTGAGATCATGCCAGTATGGTGTGGCTTTTAAAGATTTGTACTCTTCATTCTCTTAAAATAAAAAGGAAGTTAAGTAATAAAGTACAGTTTTATTTTTGAATTTCAATAGTCAAAAAAGATAGTTTTATGGAAAGCAATCTTGTAGATTTTAACAAAGTCCAGGCATCATACATACAATTGGTTCTGTTCCTAAATACTATGAAAAATGTACTTCAAAAACACCAACCTTATAAGGAAAATGGGGCTAGTGGCACAACATGCAAATACTTCGTCAGTTATACACTTTAGGAAATAGAAACCTGATAAAAATGGAAGTTCTTGTTAAATAGCTAAAAATTTGTATAGTATACAATAAATATGATACTTCACTTTGAAAAAAAACACCTGAAGTTTTCTTGTGTCTATCTGAAGGGTTGTAGCCTCTGAGTTACTATGAAGCAGTTGAAGGCGGTTATCTGGAATGGGAAGTTCAACACTAAATGTCGATGAGTGTGGCTTATAACACACAGTGAACTGAGATAGCTTGTAGATGCTTTAGGTGTCCACATGAATTATTAAATGTAATTTTACGTTATGCTCAAATTCCTTAAGTAGTTTTATAGCAAATTCACACTTTAATAACACAGACATTTGTCTAAGGCTAGTAAGATTGTGTGACAGACACTAATTTGATTCAACTACCATATAATTTCAATCTCCTATATTTCCTTGCCTATATTATAAAAAGTGAAAAAATCAAATGCCCTTAAAGCAAGAGGTGGTCATGTGACAGTGCTTATCAATGACATATAAGCAATAAGATGGGTCTGATCAACGAAACGTACACACTTGGAAGGTGAGCCCAATGCCCCAGCTGATGATTATGCCAGACAGAAATCCTCACTAGAATCCTTATTTCCCATGATATCCTAACACACCAAATCATTTTAAATGTGCAAAGAGGATAGGACAGAATTCTGATGATTAGCTCCAGAGACTGAAAAGATGTACTGAAACAAATCAGGTTGCAAATTATATTATTGGTAGCTGGCCACGGAGGCTCACTGAACATTAGAAATCAGGGAGGGCCGAGGACCTCGAGACCGTTAGAACGTGTTCGAGAGCTGTTGACGCCATTACCTTCCCCGCTATATTTAGCATATTTAACCAGAAACAACTCTGATGA